>JAASAY010000332.1:0-73871 GCA_014822085.1 Fusarium stilboides | reverse complement strand
TATTATATAAATAAATAATTATGTTTTTTTAGATATATAGCCTTAATCTATCTCTTTGAGATATTAAATAAGGTATCTATATATATATATACCACCCTGAAGCGCATCATTGAACCCCTCAATTCCAATTGGCTGTTCATTCATCAGCTTACGTTGGCCAAGACAAGACCACCTGATCATTCGTCCCTGACACGTTATCAACTCAGGCATCACCATAAAGATGTTCCATCGTAGAATCCATCTCCCCAGCATTTACTCTGTCAATGCCATCGAATTTTAAACTCGCATCATCATCTTATCTCCATCCCAAACTTTTTCATCTCTGAAGAGTGGGAATATGGCGTCAACCAACGGCCTCCCACTGACCATGCGCGCTGCACAATGGCGCTCAATCAAAGGCGGCATCGACAAAAATCTGAAGATGACCACTGACGCAAAGCTACCTAAGAACGCCCAGTCCCTAGCGAAAGGCCACACCTTAGTCAAGGTTGCATACGCGTCGCTCAATCATCTCGACTACAAAATCGCCGAAATGCCTTTGGGGAGTATTCTGTTCACCAAGCCTGCCACTCCCGGGCTTGACTTTTCTGGCACAATTGTTTCGACCACTCTCAGCAACTTCAATCCAGGGCAGCGCGTCCTTGGAAGGACAGAACTTCCCACAGAAGGCACCTTGGCAGAGTACGTCGTGGTGGGAGAGGCGGGTGTCGCTGCCTTGCCCGATGGCATATCTCTCAAAGAAGCAGCGTGCGTTGGAATTTGTGGTACTTCTGCGCTACAATGCCTTAAGCCATTCGTCAAGCCAGGAGATAAGGTCTTTATCAATGGCGGTAGCGGAGGCGTCGGCGTCTTTGCAATCCAAATCGCCAAAGCCCTGGGTTGTTCTTATATCACGACCACCTGCTCAGCATCGAACGCAGACTTCTGCAAGAATCTGGGGGCCGATAAGATCATTGACTATAAGACCGAAGATCCAGTGGAGGTGTTGAAGCAGAGTGAAGAGCAGTTCGACGTCATCCTTGACGCAGTATTTAACAATGTCGACTTGTACTGGCAGTGCCATCACTATCTCAAGCCAGAGGCAACATATGTGTGTGTCGGTCTACCACCGCAATTTCACACATTGAAATCTCTCCTCGCTATCCATTTGTTACCAAGATGGATAGGTGGAAAGCGCGCGTTCAGATACCATTCGGTCACAGCCAACCTAGAGGATTTTGCGCAAGTCGCGGGCTGGATCAAAGACGGAAAAGTGAAGCCTGTGATCGAACATGAGTTTGATCTAGAGAATGCAGCGAGAGCTTATACGAGCTTGAAAGCAGGAAGAACTAGAGGCAAATTGGTGGTCCGTGTAGGCGGAGAACCTGACAGTGGATTGTGAGATGCTGAATTATGACAAAAGGGCCCACATGTTACGAAATTTTATGAGACTGTATGAAGATCAACGTTATGTTCTCTCGATTATGGTTGGTAGTGGAGGACACAAGAGAGGCTATCAGAAAGCGCGGGTTATTTCAGGACGATTCCCATAGGTATCCGGTAAACGACACAAAGATTGAAAACAGTCGAATAATCTAATTTATACACGCATTAAAATCTCAAATATCGTAGCTGTAAATCACTCATAACCCCATGCTTCCTCTGCTACCTTCCTCCCAATAAGCTGATGAATCTTCTGCCCGGGGTGAAATCTGTCTGTCCATAACTATACGCAATTAGCAAGACTAGCTTAATTACCACCCCAAGAAACAAACTTACACAAGAAACTCCATCGGAGTTATAGCAAGATGAGTTGCGGGACCTAAATTTCTTCGGGTGGAGATAGGCCACGTAGAAAATGGGCGTTGTTTCAACGAGACTTATCCTGGCGTCAGGATAGTCCATTTGGAAAATATGCAGGTTATCGCGGAGGAGGTCGTTCCAAGTCTTGATGGCGCGGTTGAGTTGCTCGTAGTTTCTCTCGCCAATGCGATCAGGGCGTGATCCGGGCATCAAGTTGATAGCTAGTCATGTTAGTTCTGAACTTGAGTAGAAAGCAGAGGTGGTACTTACGAGGTACGTCCATAACAATGAACTGTCTTAGTCCAATGTCATACAACTCCAAGATAAGTTCAAACATGCGCCTGTTCGACACTTTCAAAAGATCAACACCATACCTACTTTTGGAGGCCTCCATAACATCGATGGTACCCAACCAGATTGTCCCAATGGCATTCTCCGCAGTCCAGGCTGCGTAGTCAGGTCGATGCCCAAGACTATCGTTGAAATGAACAATCTGGTCCACAAAAGTCGTCGTGTTGTGAGGGTTTGGCTTTATGTTCTTTTTGTCTATCACGCTACCGGAGCGTGCGAAATTGTACGTGAGTGTGAGCGTAGTGTTGAAGTTGGCGGTTAAGTAAGTGAGCCAGTTGTTGCCGCCGGTTGACGTCTTTCCTGGCCATTCTGGGCTGCCGATTGGGTTTTCGGGTCTTGGGCCGGGGGTACTGGGACGACTTGTTCGGTTGAATTTGCGCATTTCATACCCGGTTCTAACATAGGTCCAGTTCAACGATAGACCAGTTTCAGAGAACGAATCGCCACTTGTGCTAGTCAGTTTATCAATCCCCACAAACCGTGTCGCCAGAGTCATACAAATTGATCAAGAATCTCTCCTTTGGTAGCTGATCCTCGACAGGTTTCTCAATCGGGCCAAAGATTCCATCGAAATTGGGTGGTCGAACAAGGAATGGAAGAGCGACAATGCAAAGCACCATACTAACAATGACGGCGACCGTCGTCGGCGTTTGCGCCGCCTGCGTCTGTGTCCGTGGCATTTTGATCCGTCGTAAAGAGTGCAAAACAACTTTTCGCAAAATGAGAGTTTTATCCGACGCGAAATGGCGGGCGTGTCCTCTTATTTTTCTTTGACTCTGCTCCCTGCATGTGGCGGCATTTCTGGGCTTTGTTAGTGAGCCCTCCCTCGGCTGGTTTGACATGTTGCAAGTGCCATTGCTCGAATGACTCCCTGAAAAGTGAGCATGTCTC
The DNA here is from genome assembly GCA_014822085.1 of Fusarium stilboides. Lineage (NCBI taxonomy): Eukaryota > Fungi > Ascomycota > Sordariomycetes > Hypocreales > Nectriaceae > Fusarium > Fusarium stilboides. Next base: position 70,847 of record JAASAY010000332.1, on the reverse strand, counting down.
AGCCCTGAACCAGTTAGAACGGGCCGTGGGTGAGATTGCGGGTCGCGGATAACCAGAGTGTGTGGCCGGGATTTAATTGTATGGCAGAGATTGGAATGCTTAGAATTTGAGTGTTTTGGAAGAGCAATATCGCATTGCTGGACCTGCTTTCTGATAGCGGCTCAAGCTTGCCTTTGGCATGGCCTAGGTGCGCTCAGCAGAGGCGACCCACTTGGCTAGAGTTGCTAAGTTGCTCCGCCCCCGAAGAACTGTCTAGCAGATACGATATAGTTGCACGCTAAAACAGGTATAGCCACTAACAACGATGTTAGGTGAGAGGTCATCTACCTATCACAAGAGTTTTCCAGCCACAAAGAGTGACTGATTACTCTCCATAAACGCGATAAGCTGGGGCTGATTTGTATCCGATTTAGCCTTTGGTTAGATGCACATCTACTGGCCAAGTACACGCTAGACAATCGTTCAGACTCTGAATTGTATCAGACTCCAAACCGCTACCCTACAGTAATATCGCAGCCCGCCTATCTCGTATCTTTACTTACACCTGCCACAGCTAGATTACCGTGGTCAGTGGCGGGTTCTCAAGGTAATGGATATCTTAGATAATTTATTTATAAGTAAGAAGATGGCTCGTGATAAAATCCGGCCCGCGAGATAGGCGTGCGCTGGCGTCTTCAACTGCGCTGTATTTGCAAAAATGGTTGAAGCCCTTGAAAACTGCTGCCAGGATTCATGAGGTGGCCAGACAGGCATTTAAAGTAAACGCGATAACTTAACTTGAAGATAAAATAATTCGTACGCTTGTCGAAACCAGGTCTTGCTGTTATAGGAAAATAAGCAAGCGGAAACTCGTACCGGCATATCTGTTTGTTGTCGCTGTGCATGCTACAGCACTAGACTATTTTTTGTCTATTGAACCTTACATTTCGACCAAGTAGAACTTGATGGGACCGTACTTGAATGTGCGAGCTATCTATAACTCAATTGTTAACCATACTTAGGCAGTTTCTAAACTACTTGTAGTTTTTAAACTGGAATAGACTTGTAAGAAGAAGAGCTGGTTTTGTCAAGCCTGGAGGAATTACGACGTGCAACATTATCAGATTTGGAGTTCGTTCTCTTTAATGAGCATAGAAACCTGACCAGATAATAAAGAAGGCGCCGGTTTGGTATCTCTTTATAGAAAGTTTCCCGTTTTGAACTGCCCTGTCCCGGAGACATGACATCACGGCTTACTGTAATTCGCCTGATCAGGAAGGACAAGGCGCAAGAAAACACCCTATCAGCGTAAACTTACTGCTTAAACAATAACCATCATGAATATGAGGGATCTTTCGACTGGTTGATCAAAAAGAGTCGACAATCCGCGGCAATGTACACGAAAATCTTGATATCTCCGACCTAGGTAGGCGTCCGCGGAGACCCACGCTCATTGGTCTATTTGACTTATCAGCCCCAAACCCCATAATCCCCAGGCCTGGGAGATGAGATGGGGAGGAGAATTTGGGGAAGGTGGGGAATTGAATACTTTTCTCCATAACCGGGTCGTGGTATCAGTGCCCCCGGGTTTGGTCTACGCTGGACTTTAAAGACTTTGTTGCACAAGGCGAGGCTTTTTGTGGTTTGCTTTTTCACACTTTTCGTCCTTTCTACCAAGGAATCAGTCATACGTTATAACGTTCTGGGAATCGACCTTTCACCATGAGTCTTCAAATTGAGCCGCAGAGTCAAGCCAACCCTGGCAAGTCGAAGGATGAACAGCAACCAGACGATTGGGATCTGAAAGAAGAACAACCCTTGCCATTGCAGCAGGATGCTTTTGGAAACGAGGATAATGCAGAGGTGAAATACAAGGTCTTAACATGGTGGTACGTTGATGATCCGACCCAACCCCCTCGGTTCAGAGTCCAAGCTAACAAATTTCTCAAGGCAGGGAGGATTTCTCATGGTCGCCGAAACGATATCGCTCGGTATTCTATCGCTACCCAAAGCCATCGCTTCCCTCGGTCTGGTGCCTGGCATCATTATACTCATCGGCATGGGAGCCACAGCGACGTACACTGGCTATATCATCGGACAATACAAGATAAAACACCCTCACATCACCAGCATGGCTGATGCAGGAGGAGTCTTATTGGGACCGATCGGACAAGAAATAGTTGGAGTAGCACAACTGCTCCTGTTGGTGTTCATCATGGCTAGCCACATTGTTGTGTTTACATCAGCTATGAATACTCTTACTGGCCACGCTACTTGCTCCATCGTTTTTGGGGTGGTCGGATTGATTGTATCCTGCATTCTATCGCTTCCTCGAAAGCTTATCAACCTATCTTGGCTGTCCATCGTTTGTAAGTATATCATCGCGGGTGGATTGAAGTGCACTGACCGTTCGTTTCTAGCCTTTATCAGCGTCCTTATCGCTGTTGTCATCACCATGATTGCTGTCGGAGTAAAGAACGATGCTTCTGGAGTCCATGCCACAATCGATACTGACCTAGTCAGCGGCTTTACTGCTGCCGCCAATATCGTCCTCTCTTATGGTGTGTAGCTGGATTTATACAACATTCCTTGCAAAGCAGGACTAACCTGGTACAGCGTCGCATAACAGTTTTTTCACTTTCATCGCTGAGCTCAAAGACCCCCGAGACTTCAATAAATCGCTCGCTTTACTTCAAGTCATCGACATCTCTTTATATATAATCTCAGGTGTTGTCATCTACCGATACGTTGGTGTCGACGTCGCTTCACCAGCTTTGGGATCTACGACCCCTCTGATCTCAAAGATCGCATATGGTGTCGCGCTTCCAACAGTAAGTCGCTCCAAGGCAAAAGTCATTGTGGATGATTGAGTTACTAACATGTCTCAGATCATCATCGCTGGAGTAATGAATGGGCACATTGCTGCAAAGGCGATTTATCTGCGAGTATTTGCAGGCACAGATCGCATCCACAAGCGGGATTTTATTGCTGTTGGTTCATGGATTGGCATCAGCTTCGCTTTCTGGATTGTTGCGTGGATCATTGCTTCAGCTATCCCCGTATTCAACACTCTTCTAAGCTTGATGGTACGTAATTGGGTGCTTCGCGGCCGAGTAGCATATGGTATGCTGACCTGATGACAAGGCTTCATTATTTGCCAGTTGGTTCACATTCACACTACCGGCACTTTTCTGGATCCAAATGAACCGACACCAATTATTTTCCTCACCTAAGAAATGCCTTCTTCTAGGACTCAATTGCTTCATAATCATCATTGGGTTGGTACTGGTAAGTTGAATCGACGTCCTACGAGATCGAAATCTTACTAATTGATCCAGTGTGGTCTTGGAACATATACATCTGCTAAGGCTATTCACGACGACAACGGATCAGGAAGTTTTTCCTGCGATGCAACTTAGCAGTTCATCGAGGCATCGTTGAGTAACCTCCATATCTATCAAGCTTTTTGTCCTTATCAATCAAAGCCCCAAGTCCCGGAAGAAATTCTCAAAGGCTTTCATGACTTCATCAATGTGACTCTCCTCGTGCATCAGATTCACCGACAAAAGCCCCCGTTTCCCAATGTAAATCTTGTTCTTTGGAAGATAAAAGAATAAAGGATCCTTGACTCGCGTCGCGCGGGGACCATTGAATTGCACACCAACACAGCTTCCAAAGCCAGTCGACTTGAGAAGTGGTAACTTAGCGCGGGCGGAGACTGCATTAATCCCATCTCGGAGCCTGTCATCGAGAGCGTTGGCCTTGGATATCTTTCCACCCGATATGATCTGGCTCGCGGCAACACCTGCCGCCATAGTAAAAGTGTCATTGTTGTAAGTTCCGGAGTGGAATAGCCACTCGGGGTTAAGGTTAGCCATTATTTGCTCACGGCCACCACACGCGCCGAAACCGAGGCCGCCTCCTAAGTACTTCCCGAGCGTCGTCAGATCTGGATATACGCTAAAGTGCGATTGGAGACCACCCATGTGTAGTCTAGATGTAATTATCTCGTCGAAAATGAGCACAGCACCGATGCTCTGAGCGTCTCGCCCACTCTAAGAACTCTTTCGTGGCTGGGATCATACCACCTGCACCTTGCATAGACTCCAAAATGATGGCGCCGATTTCCTCAGATAGGAAATGGCTATTATCCTCAATGACGTTGTACTCGCCTATAACAAAGTCGAAAGGGAGGGTAAGGCCATTGCCTGCGGCACCAAAGTGTGTGAACGCGCCGTGGTAACCGTTTGAGAAGCCGAGAACCTGGGGCGCCATGTAGTTAGCCTATGAAGCAGACAGTTCCGTACACCTCTAGTGTGCATAGACTTCCGGATAATTCCTTCGTCTCGATACCTTACCTTTTTACGCCCCGTGCATGCGAGCGCAAGTCCCATTGCCATAATGTTAGCTTCGGTCCCCAAATTTGTGAATCTCATCTCATCGACACTGGAAGAAACGTGCAGTGAAATGCTTTGCTAGTTGCACCTCGTCAGGATTAGTGCCGCCAAGATTGAAACCCTTTTGGGCAGCTTTCTGAACTGCGGCTAGGATATCAGGGTCAGAGTGACCGAAGAAGGCAGCAGAGAACTCCGAGACTAGATCTAGCTACTCTGTTCCGTTGACAGAAGTAACGTAACAGTCACGGCCTGATGCTAAAGCCAAAGGGAAAGGACTATACTTTAATACAGATCGTGTGTTCCCACTAGGCAGATGTTTCAACGCTTCTTCGTGTTGGGGTTTGATGTTGTGTTCTCCTAGACGTAGCTTTCAACCACTTTGTCGTATAGGGAATATAACCTGGGTAGAGAGGATTCTGACGTCGTGCTGAGGTCTCCCATGATTGCTGTCGTTTTGGAAGTAATGCGATTGATATATTTCTGGCGGGTCAACTTCTTGGCTGGCTTTACTTACCCTTGTTCCCTAGCAATATATGTATTTGCTTAAATATCTGTGAAGCTGCTTATCCAGAATTTGACCTGTTCAGAGATGACTGACCATAGCTGGGCTCCGTACGCGAGGGATCGTCCTTCGGAGAATAAATCTAGGGTCCGAGTACAAAGGAAGAGGGGTTTAATTCGTTGGAATTCTCCCCACCTGAATTTCCCCTCGATAGCTAAGTATCTACAATCCCCAAGGGTAAAAGAAAAGGGCAACTTGGCCAATTTCTTTAGCATTTTACCTGATGAAAAAGTAACTCTAGTACTAATTTACAGCTTATTCGAGATAGGGCGGCCATAACGCATTGCACTTTGTTACCTTGAAGGATTATAGATAGCTAGCTTAAAGCCCCCATTGATCGGGATTCAATAAGATCAACGTTACATGTAACCCACAGATAAGCGACCACAATTTACCGTGGGTCGGTGATGCGGGGTATAGTAACTAGACGAAGAATCGGATGACATTCACCCTGACCGGGAAAGAATGAAAGATAGACCCTTTCACTAGGTGCATCATACAGATTAGTTGTAGCAGGACTTCTAACCCATTGTATGCGCCCTTGTCTCTACCGCATTCACTCCGCCTTCACCCTCCATCATGTCAGACTTGCTCTTTTGCTCGGCGACTGTCGTCACAGGCGACGAGGCTGCCCAGCTATTCGAGGCTGACGTCCTGATTTCTGGCGGCTGTATCGAGAAGATTGAAGCGCCTGGTTCTATTCAACATGACTTGGCACGTAAAATCGATGCGAAGGGGCACTACCTCTCACCTGGCTTTATCGATATGCATGCCCACTCCGACCTATACCTCTTGACGAACCCGAAGCATGAAGCGAAGATTACTCAGGGATGCACTGTGAGTAACTTTTGAGCCTGTCTGGCCAAACCTGCTTTTCTGAATAGAAGCCCGCTAATAAGTCACTCAGACTGAGGTCATCGGCCAGGACGGCATCTCTTACGCCCCCGTCCAGAATAAGCAGCAGATGCAAGCTATTCGAGAGCAAATTGCTGGATGGAATGGCAATCCAACGGATGAAGAGTGTCGCGCAACCCTTAAAGATGTGGGGATGTTTGAGTGGCGAACGCTGGGGGAGTATCTCGAGTGTCTCGAAAGAAACAGGACTGCCACGAACGTCGCTGTTTTGGTTCCTCAAGGTAACCTACGCCTGCTCGCCTGCGGGCCGTACGACGTTCCCGCCAAGTCCGAAGAGATTGAGGAGCAGGCGAAGCTACTAAGGGAGGCCATGAATCAGGGCGCAGTCGGCATGTCGAGGTACAATCACCTCCCAGGCCTGGATTGACCCGATCTACACTTTGACTGACTTCACTCTCCTAGTGGCCTCACTTATACACCGGGCATGTATGCGTCCACGTCTGAGCTGGCAGTTCTCTGCTCAGTCCTCGCATCAGAATTTCCTGGGGCATTTTACGCCCCCCACCACCGCAGCTACGGCTTACGAGCTATCGAGAGTTACGATGAGATGTTGCAACTCGGCAACAACACCGGCTGTCCCATCCGTGAGTCCCTTGCTCGCAGCTAGGACTTCAATTACCAGATATCTGACATTGCATGTAGATCTGACACATGCGACTCTCAACTTTGACGAGAACAAAGGCAAAGCGCCACTTCTCATATCTATGATTGATGAGGCTATCGAAAAGGGCAGTGACATTACCCTCGACACATACCCCTATCTTCCTGGTTGCACGACACTCGCCGCCCTGCTTCCAAGCTGGGCGTCATCGGGTGGACCGTCCGAGACGATGAAGAAACTCGAAGATGCAGAAACACGAGAGAAGATCCGAGTAGCCGTCGAGGTCACTGGTTGTGATGGTGGCCATGGTATCCCGACCAACTGGGACTCCATTCAGGTGCGAATCTCTCCGAGGGATTTACATATCATACAGTAGCCACAAGCTAATATATCATCCAGATCGGCACAACGATGCATCCATCAATTACTTCATGGGCCGGCCGACGAGTAGGTGACGTGGCCCGCGAGCTCAATAGGCCGCCGAACGAGATCTTCTTCGATATATTGCGCAAGGATCAGCTTGCGACAACTTGCTTGATGCACATCGGTAACGAGGAGAACGTCCGACAGATCATGCAGCATCGCTTTCACATGGCTGGAAGCGACGCTATCCTGCATGGAAAGTCCACACACCCACGGGCGTATGGCACGTTTACACGATACCTAGGTAAGGCCCACCAGGTCGCTTTTGACATTATGTCTGCGAAACTATAGTCTGACACATTTCTTAGGACACTATGCTCGCGAACTTGGGATAATGTCCATTCCAGAAATGATCGCTCACCTGACTTCGCGCCCGGCAAAGCGATTGGGTGTCTATCCTCACCGCGGCCTAATTGCTGTCGGTTCCGCTGCTGATCTTGTCTTGTTCGACCCGAGCACCATCGAAGCTATGGCGACGTTTGAAGAGCCCAAACTTACAAGCAAGGGAATTCGATTCGTGGTTGTTAACGGCCAGATAGCACTTGACGAGGGGAAGATGACTGGGGCGAGAGCTGGGGCGACTTTGAGGAGATCGGGTACTGGACAAGTCACTGGAAGTAAAGTCTGATATGTAGCTATGCGGGTTCATACCTGCTAGCTCACAGTACAAAGTGAAAAGCTGCTGCGATGCTCCTGGCCTTTATCAGCATGTTGTATATTGAAACATCATTTCCAATTAGTGTATGTTTATGGCACACTAGTGGACAAGAGATGGAGCAGGTGCTTTCCGAGTGGCTCTAAATACCAAAATACGCCATACGCGACACAAGAAATCACCTTGGTTGAAGACACCAAGCCACTGGGGTCAATATCTGCCTCCCACCAGGTATGACATCTATTTATAACTTCACGACAGATAGCGCAGTATATATCACCAAAGTAATTAATATATTTTCAGAGAAATTGAGTTGTCACTTATAAGAAATCTATACACTAGGTCGGAGAGACGGCGAAGGGCTTAGCACGTATGAAGAAACTTCAGATAAAGCATCTAATACAGGACAATACATAATAGTTCAATAAAGGACCGCTAGATTTGCTACAGTATCTATAGCATGTATTTACAATAAGCAGTGATCGGACAATGTACTAAGAAGCCTAAATGGACTCGGTCCTCAAGACCATGCTATCATCGTCTAACGTAGAAGCTTACAGCTTCTGACCAGCGGTGCCAGGGATGACGGAAGCGACCTTGCCGGAGCCAAGGGCAGTAACCTTGTAAGGAAGAGAAGCAGAGGTCAGAGTACCCTTGGGGGCAGAGTTCACGGAGCCACCAAGGTTGACGTCCTCGACAACAGCATAGCCAGTCTCCTTGGAGTCAGCGAAGAAGATGGCGCGCTCAGCAGAGTTGGCGAAAGCAGAGCTTTGGACGAGGACCTGAGCACCCATGCGGGTGTTGACACCAGACAGGATGATGCCATCCCAGTAGTTGTTAACAATGTGAACGGTGGCGAAGCGGATGAGGGGCTGTCGGCTGTTGACGTTCTTCCAGTAGTTGTTGGCGTAGGTGATGTGAAGCTTGCCCTTGTCCTCAGAAGCGTTGCTGTCAGAGTGGCCAATCAGAGATCCCTTCCACTGTTGAAGTCGTATGTTAGTAATAACACTGTTTGGTAGTTTATGGAAGATAACGTACGTGGTCGTGGAAGTAGGTGTTGGAGACAGTGACCCAGTCAGCACCGTGGGAAATGTCAAGGAGACCATCAAGGTCGTCCTTTCCACCGCTCAGGTCACCGGAAAGGTCACAGTGGTCAACCCAGACGTTGGTGGACTCGTCAATGCCGATGGCATCACCGTTCGAGGCATCGACCTTGGCGATCTTAAGGTTGCGAAGAATGACGTTCTTCTGGCGGCGGACGTAGATACCAACACCAGTGATGGCTATATCGAGTTAGATCATATTCGTAAGGACTTGTCTAAGCTCTTTACTTACAGCTACCAGCAGCACCGATGATAGTCTTGTCAGAAGTGGGGCGCACGCGATCGCTGCCAGAGAGCTTGCCAGAGACGATGATGGTAAGAGGACCATCACGCTTAGCAGCCTCAATAAGAGCAGCGACGGAGTTGACGGTGACAGTTTCGCCCTTGGCACCACCAGTGGTTCCTCCGTTCTGGGTGCAGTATCCAACGCTGCAAGCCTCGTCGGCCTGGCGCTTGATCAGCTCATCGCGGCTCTCGATGGGGGAGCCGACTGCCAAAGTGGCAAACAAAGTAGCGAAGACAGCAGAGAACTTCATATTGAAGATAGTCGTATAAGAATTCGAGTAAAAGGAAGATCAAAGATAGGGAGTGTCAAGATGTGTAGAAAGGTGGGCCAGCCGGGGTAAGAAAAGGAGAAGCTTAATTGTCGATGAGACTAAAAATTCAAGCTTAATTGTCGTGAAACATCGCACGGTTCTTATAGAAACTCCTCTCCCTCGTCAAATCTTAAACACGGAGATCACTTAAACACCAGACGAACTGCCAATTCCTAATCGAGCCTGCGGACCACGGAGACCATGTTGGGATTGCCCCTTCTGGCGAGGCCATCACGAATTCTCAAGAGCTTCTATTGGAACACAAAGGGGCTGTTTGAGTAAAGGGGCTTTCGTCATTCGGATATGTGAAACACACAAGTTACAGGTAGGGAAATAATGTCACGTTCGGAGGATAGCTACTTTCTAGTTGTTTGTTATTGGTGGATTTGTCTTGGCGACTTGGCAGCGGTTGGTGGAAGATCTGGGGTTTCCCGAAGGAGAGCTGATGATAGATGGATTCAAAAGCCATGCTTACTAGCGCAACTGCGAGGGTACGGACGATCTTCATTACTAGACTGTCTTAAATTCAGCACAAACAATTGATGATACCGCTCGCGTGTCAGGCCCTAGCTTGTAGCCTGGGGGTAGGGGCGGTAGGCCAATGTCGGCAAAGGAGCATGTCATCCAGTAAACAATCATCCAACTTTAATCGCACTTCATGGTACGTTTCAAGGGCAGATTCTGCACAACTATCGCACCATAAACATTTCTTTACAAAGTAAAGATGTGGCGCCGCTCAGTCGCTGGACCTCAACACTCTCAATTTCGTAGAAAAGGATGGTGACTTTGCGTGCGTGTGCCCGCCAACTCAACTGTACCCCAAAGCTTGGAAGAGAACTGTGGGGGCAAAGTTGAGTACCATCAACAATGGCAGCGGACTACGGTACAACCTCAAAAAGTTCGTATTTCTCTCGATTAAAATCTTCCTCGAATGAAAGTCGACAGCACTCAGCCGGGTCCCTTTACAAGAAATCACGGAATCGTGTTTTCCATAGGTCTCTTTAAGCTTTTGAACGCTGAGGGTTTGTATCAGGCCCCGGTCTAGTGCAATGGTTATAAAGCGGAGGATCCAGGGTGTGATGCTGACGAGTGACGGACCAAGCTCAGGGCACTGAGTTATCGATAAGATGATGGATCTTATCGATACTGCTTTGATAAGGCGATAAGACAAGTTACCCTAGGGCCTGGGTGAGTACCGTACCTTCAAAACTTTCTCTTTCACCACGTTATAGCTGCCAGATAACTACAACATTACAAAAATTTCTTTCAAGCTTGATCCCTTTTGTTTTTTGGAACTGGACATTTTGTGTTTTGTTTCATTCTTTCTGGTTCTCTTGAGCATCATCCACTGACTGCAAAGTCTGTGAAGCTCTGGAGTCGTCGGGAAAAGTTCGTTGTTCAGAAAGGCCAAGAGGCTTATGTGCTCTTAATGCAACAAAACTTGAGGACTCTGCTTAATAAAAGCTTCTAAAGAGTTGTGAATGTCTGAAGAATATATCCTAAGAGTACCGTGATGACATATATCGAGTGTTTATTGCTATGTAAGATTCAAAACCATGCTACATGGTGGGTCTAGTCTAAGAACTAATTTACTTAATTAATCAGGAAGACGAAAGAACACAACGGCGTTTTTAACTGGTGGCTTCCTAATCTATACCGACTATGCGTTGCCACCGAGTCTAATACTTCGAGCTTGTCACGTCCTATGCCAAGTCCTTGATGTTCTATAACAATGCAAAAAGCCTCTATCGTTTAGACAAATAAGTCGAAATCTTTTATAATCACAATTTTCTACTACGTATCATTAGTCATAGTGAGAATATGTTCCGATATCCACAGCATATAATGTCAAATCTAAGGCGGTGGTATACAGGTGGTCACCAAACCACAATTATAGTCAGGCTCAGACCAAGTCAGCTGAACATAGTCGACTATGCGTTAAAGACGTAGAAGTACGTAAGTGAAAAAGAGTCTATTGAATACATACGTCCTGTATTCATGTATCAGGATGACATTTAACTCTCGAGTATCTTGACATCACGCCAATCGGTAGGTAGCCTTTGCTGTACGTCTGCACGTGGTAGATGGTTCGACTGATCTTCATAGTAGGGTGACATACATGTTGAAAGGTGACAAGAGTACCGATTGGTAGACCAGAGCTTTGGGCCAGACTTGACGTAGGTAGATCCAACTTAGTAGTAGCGGGTGGATAGTAAGGTTTAGCGATTTACCAATAGCAATGTTATGAATCATGACATCCTACAAAGCTTGGCTTATATGTAATATGATTATTCTAAGTTACTGGATAAAGTATTCATATATTTTATCGAAAGGGAGCTTCCAATAACGCTAGAACATGAAGGGAGCCGTCGTGGATAATGTAAACATAGATACATCGCATTTATATGCCATCGACGTATACCTGGGGAATGTTGCAGCAAAGAACGACCCTTGCTCTTACATATCGAAGAACTATACTCCTGACTTTCTATTGCATTTAAAACTATGATTTATAGACCTGAGCACCTGTATGAACGGAAGTACAAGGGTTAGTTCTTTTTATATAGTATTATTAAATCAATATGCTAAGCTCGTTAATAGACACAGTTAGGTAATTCTATTGCGTATAAAAAATGTAATCATAAAGATTGTCAAGCTATTGCAGTGAATCAAATGTTATTTTCGTTGCCATGCCAAAGCGCATCTTCAGGTCGGTTGCTGAACCCGACCTGCCTAATTCCCTTCCGCATTGGGGGTGACTCCATGCCCCCAATCGCTCCATGCCTGTGGGTCAGCAAGCCAAGAACAACTACCCTACTTGAAGATCTCCCCACACTCGCTTTATGAAATAACAAATTCAATGTGACTCTAAGGACCTCTTGGACTCACATGTGTACCTAAGCCTTACACAAACTCTGTTGTTAAGCCTATCGGTGAGCTTAATCTTATTCTGTTGATCCGGGGAAACAGCCCTGATCCTTCGATTCAATTGGCGGAACTCTATTAATGCGCACAAACAAATTGTTATTCCGCTAATCAGAGTGTCCTTCGGGGCATAGTCAAGCTCACCCCGCCTTTTTGTTTCCCCCACAAAAGCCTCAATCATGCGGCGTAGCCAAGATCCCGTCTTAACGAGACATGTCTAAATTAACCGACCCCAGCTTCTGCATCGATGTGTGATATGCCAAGTTTTCCGGAGAAGAGGCTTGCAATTTTGCTGCGTACTGATTCATGGAAAGAAGCCAGAAAATTCTTCCGTAGCATGTTCCCAACGACAGGTCATTCAGTATGCAGCATCGTCATCACAGTATTCGGTAGGTTGGGTGAACAAAAGGTCGTACCAGGATATGAGGTACCATGCCATTGGATCCATGCAACTAATGAAGTCATGTTGTCTGTGCCATTAAGCATAATTCATGATAGCGAGGCTGGGATTGAAAAGGATTGGTTGCTGCGAGTGATGAGTTGTTGGGTGCACGTAGAGACATATATAAAAGGAACAACCAGTCACTTCTTTCATCGCCATCGACTCTTTATTTAGGCAACTGGATCTTTACCTCGATCTTGTACTTCAGGACAAGACTCATTCCTACCCATCATCCCAGTGATCTACACCATGAAGCCCTCAGTACTTCTCTCCCTCCTCCCCATCGCCCAAGGAGCCGTCCTTGGGCCTCGCCAGTCTAAGACTGGTGATGGTGCACAGGGTGATAGCGATGCTACCCAAGGAGACCTTGGCGAGCGACCACCACCCCGTTTCCCCTTCCCTATCACCAAGTTTCCCAAAGCCAAGGAGACTGTGGTCCTCAAGAACGCCAAATACATCATGCCTGGTGAGGTGTTTGATGGCAAGATGAAGCGTTACGAGCGTCCTGAAGGCAGCTGTAACGAGCAAGCCGAGGGCACTGACGCTGATACCGTCTTCAACTTGATGCCGGGTTCCACTATTCGAAATGTCATTATTGGCAAGCACCAAGCTGAGGGTATCCACGCTCTAGGTGACGCCTGGGTTGAGAATGGTATGTAACAACTTTGAATTGATGTTTTGATTTGGGAACCATCCGCTAACTAACAACAGTCTGGTGGGAGGATGTTTGCGAAGACGCCCTGACATCCAAGGGACTGAACACACAACTGAGGGTCATTGGAGGTGGAGCCCGAAGTGCCACAGACAAGGTATGCGAGATTCGACAAATTGCAATTCGAATCTTTGCTAATATCTTATAGATCTTCCAAGATAACTCGCTTGGTGGCAAGTACAACATCACCGGCTTCTACGCCGAAGGATTCGGAACTTTCTACCAATCCTGCGGCAACTGTCTCAACCAGGCCAAGCGTAACGCTACCATCCAGAACGTCATTGCTGTTGACGGTTTGAGAATGGGCATCGTAAGTACCCCATGTTTATGGTCGTCTTTCATTTTCTATATTGACTTGGATGACGTAGATCAACCCCAACTATGGTGACGAGTTCCGCCTCAAGAACTCTCAGATCGACAACGTGACAAGCATTGTCGACAAGGAGATTGGAAACAATGTCCAGACTGTGCCTTACTACATCGGCAACGGACCCGATGAGAAGTATGCTCTGTACAACGAGACCCGGGATTCTATTACCAAGTACAAGGGCAAGGTCACAAATGCTTATGAGCCTGAGGACCCCTATGAGTGGCTGGAGGACTTCTGGCCTGATGGTTTCAACTAAGCCAAAACGACGTTCTAGTGGCTCTTATATTTGATGATAGGTATAGTGGAAGATGTTGATGCTGGTGGCTTATAGTACCCAGCCAGACTTTGATGGATTCGGTAGCGATTATGATTGACGCAATAATTCAAATGTACATATTTATTCTTTGAGATCATTGACTGTGGACTCGGCTTCACAAAGCGTCTGCATATGTGGCTATTTGGTTCTTTCTTCTTGCTGATGACTTCCATGACATGAATTGAGCCAAAATCAATGTTAGATGTGAGTTATATGGGACAATGGATCTTAAGCGATGCAATGTCCGACACGCGTGGCAAGTAAAAAATCAAAGCTTGAAATATTGTTTTTCTCGTATCACCAACAACCCTTGTCTTGAAGGTTTCAGCGCACGTCAGACAAAGGTGTTTGTGACATCATGGTCCATTCTTGATTGCGGGGAACATCAACATAAAACCTTCATTCATCATCAACAATCATTGAAATTGGATTCTTCAATTGTTATCAATTGATCTTGAGGAAGTCACCAAGAACTAATTTTCAAGATGCTCTTGACTAAATTGTGGGGATTACCCTTGCTTCTGGCCGCACAGCTCGGCAGCGTCGCCACCGAGGAACAAGAAGTGCTGGGTCCCAACCCCAACGACCTGGACCACATTCATGACAAGTAAGTTAATATTTCCTCGACTAAGGCCCTGAATTGACTTGAAGAAGACTCACTGAAGCCGATATCATTCCCGAAATTATCGAAGATTTCCCGCCAGCACTGGCATTCAGAGCAAGCTGGAAACACGACTCCGCCAAGCTTGGTAATACGCTCAAGCCTGACCATCTTCAGTCGGCACCATCAATCCATCTTGAACAAGTTGAGACTGAGTCTCCTTTCGACGCCCAGCTCAAGCGTCGCATCACGTATGTGATTGTCCTCACAGACCCTGATGCGCCGTCGAGAGACGACCCTAAGTGGTCCCAGTTCTGTCACTGGATTGCAACAGGCGTTTCCGGCAAATCGCCTGCAGAGGCGTCCAAACATCACCTGAAGGATCTCGTCGAGTATAAGCCGCCGGCGCCACCACCAAAGACCGGAAAACATCGATATATCTTTTTCGCTTTTGTCGCATCTAACGGGACTACTGGAAAGCTTCACTTGACTAAACCAGAGGAGAGGAAGCATTGGGGATCGGATCATGCAGGATACGGAGTCCGGGAATGGGCAAATGATAATGGACTTATTCCTGTTGGTGAGTCACATCTATTTCCAAGACTAACGACCGAGGCTAACATTGTCTAGCTGCGAACTTCATTTATGCGGAGAACGAAAAACAGTAGGACTTCCGCTTGCACATGCAAATGTATCGCTTTTTGTTAGGACAAAATCAAAACGGAAGCTCGATCTTATACTTTTGATAATTCCTTGGTTTCGGACAAATAAACCACCTATAGTCAAGCATGTCATTTGCGGAATACCACTCGTCGCGGACAAAATTCCTATTCTAGCGTCCGGCGCGTAACTAAGCTAATCTGGTCACCGTGAGGCCCTCGTCGTCCCCGCATTGCTCGGCCCATCTCAAAACCCAAAGCTACCAATACACGCTCTTCATCCCACCACGAACTCGATGCACCCATGTCTTTGAGCTAGAACAAGCAGGTAGGTACATCCGCTATTTACTGCCGTCTTGGCGAAAAACAACAAATCAGTAAATCGAAATCGGGTGCGTGACCTTGCAAAGTGCAGCGACCAGAGATCATTACTCCATTAGGCAGGTAATGACCGAGACAAGTGGCCTCGGCATAACATTGGCAAGAATTGATGGTATAGTGCATTAAAGTTTAGGTTGTAGAATGGGTTTGTCCTGTATGGTTTTTTGACACGTATAAATAGAGGGCTGTGCAGCATCGTGAAGAGGAGAAACACCAAAGTTTGTCTGAGTCCACCTGTACAACTATCAAAATGAAGTTCAGCGCCTCTCTCCTCTCCCTCCTCCCAGCAGTCCTCGCCCTGCCCACAAGCGGCGAGGATGTTGCTCTCTCCAAGCGCCAGAGTGCCAACACAGTGACCGATCAACTTCTCTTCAGCGTCACTCTGCCACAGTTCACTGCTCGTCGCAATGCCCGAGACCCCCCTACACTGGACTGGACCTCAGATGGCTGCACCTCTTCACCCGATAACCCTTTCGGGTTCCCTTTCGTCCCCGCCTGCAACCGACATGATTTTGGTTACAACAACTACCGTGCCCAGAGCCGATTCACTGTCAGTGCTAAGCAGAAAATTGACAACAACTTCAAGACCGAGTAAGTAGATAAATTCCTCTGGTAAGGATCGAGTTACTGATGTTGCATATAGCCTGTACTACCAGTGTAATACTATCAGCACGGTCAGTGTATGCAAGGCTCTGGCAGATGTGTACTATGCTGCTGTGAGGGCATTTGGCGGTGACGATGCTACACCTGGAAAGCGAGATGATGCCCTTGTCGCAGAGTATGAGAAGAAGGTGGCTATTTATAACAAGCTCGTGGAGGAAGCACAGGAGAAGGGCGAGCTGCCTCGTCTTGACTAGTGTCGCAAAATGACTTGCACAAACCTTGATTACTTGTACATACTTGCGCTTTTGTTACATATTACGCCTCGATTGAATACGAATAAAAACGAATGATGGTTTAATGTGATTTCTTTCTGAGATCAAGAGCTTGTCATGCGCTAATGAGGTGCCCTCGATCTATTCATTCTTGATATGTTCTGAATCGCCATTATTGAGTGTTACTGTTTGCATCAATAAAGGTATAAGGTCCTGTCTCTAACCTTTGCAAAGACCACATTCGTCTGAATAGCCACAACCCTAGACTTTCTCAGTTTTCTATCACCATTCCGTGCACAAGCCTGTGAAGACCCCGAACTTGCCATAACTTCTTATTGAGATAATTGTAAGTGTGCAATCAACCTGCAGTGGTTGTTTTCATACCAATATCGCTATTCATAATACCTACAAACTCGGAATGTTGCTTTAGTCGACTACAGTTAAAAGCTTTGTATTCCAGCATATAAACCTACTTTGTATTATATATGGATCTATTCAGGATATCAGAGAGTTGTTTACTTAGTACTTATCATCTCTAACGAACCTCATTAGAATCAGCTAATTCCGCTTCATCCGGCTCCTCCCAGTCTGCCGAAAAGGTATATGATTCAAAACACGTCCCAATAGCCCCTTCTGTGTCGTAAAAAACGAATTCACATGTCCCCTTCTTCCCATGCCAGACTCCAGACTGTACCACATCATAACCTCGTCTCCGAAACTCGTCCTTGCGTTGTTGCTGAGGCACGTTGTTGCAGTCGAAAGCCACATGATGAATCCCTTCCCCGCGTCTGTCAAGGAACTCGCGCATGAGAGATGGTCGAGCAACAGGCTGCATTATCTCCCAAACCATGTCGCCCGTGTCTGCGAATGCGACAAGCAGTTCGAAATCTGCAGCTGAGCCACGAAAATAGCGGTCAGAAACGGTGGTCGCGTTGAATTCGAATATGCGAAATGGGCCAATGCCGAGTTTGGAAAGTTCAGTTACGGTTTTTCTACAGTCGGAGGTGACGATGCAGATTTCCACGACTTTGCCCAGGAATGGACTGAGCTGATTGGAGCTGATTGTAGTACTGGGCTCCATTGTTTGGCTGGGGTCGGAAGTGTAGTTTTGTGGTCGGGAGCTGATTATCTGAAAGTACGCAAAATAGTGAGATGTGCAGATTTCTAGATGATTTACATAATCATATGCTACGTCATTACTCTGACTGTGACATTTGATTTGCCGTAACATCTCGGTGCCGCTACAAAACATGGCTGCTGACTTGGACGCTAAAGGAACAGGAGACCTATCCTATTTTTTACTTCCTGTTGTACCATGCTCAAACGCTGCCGAGTTCTTCACGGACCATCAATGCTGAGCCTTGGCAGGTGGCACTCGTTCCAGTGGCAAGACCGTCAGAGATGAAACTTGACAGCTGTTCCCAAATACTGGTGAAAAGGCGCCAGCGATGCTCCCGTATCGATGTTGGGCATTTTCAAGCAGCCAAAACACTTGTCCTCTGAATCAGCATGGCATGTTCCAGGGCTGAAACTAAGAAACGGGGTCGCCATGGCCGGGACCTTGACCTTCCGCGGCAAGGAACACAGCCAGGGGTCCGCCAAGCCCTGCTTGCGGGGGGTTTCAAGGTAAACTTAGTTAGAGTTAACCACCTTAAGCTTAACTTGACAATTGACATGCTATAGATGAGCAAGGGTCTTGTATAATATTACCCATGCCTGAATCACTGCCGAGACAGCATCTATAGCCAAGAGCCTCCTCAAAACACCGCCTCCCTGCGGCGAGAGCTGTTCCCGAGCTGGGAGCCTCAAAGCTCATGCATAGTCATGGTTAACTCTGGGATGAAATGGTAAAGCTGGGACGAGCTGGGCACGGATTGCTGTTGCCGAACGGCAGCCACGTCTCATGACAACATTCATGTCGCATCCGTTGCGACGCCAAAACATCACGGCCAATATGCAGAAAAAGCCTTGCCCTGCCCTCTTTTAGGCTGAGATTTTCATCATCATCACTCTCTCTTTATCCGCCCGGTGTGTGTATCATTCAATTCTTTTGTTAGCTAATTACAGTCGTTCATTGTATTTCTTTTTATCCCACCGCGCGAGCTGGTATCGCAGAGTCACTTTTCATAATCGTCTTTCCCTAGTACTACCCGATCGGGCATTCATCGAACCCGACACGCCATGCTTCTTTCAACATTCATTTCCGTGTCGACCTTGATTGGTCTGGCGACGGCTTCACCTCCATTTTTCAGAAGAAACCCACCGCCTGCAGAGGCTGTATGCGAGCCGGTTACCGAGACGGTGCATTTGCCTGCAGAGATTGTCCACGAGACAGAGACGGTACATGTTACCGTAACAGAACATGCTGTCGTGACAGAAGTTCAACACGCCACTATAACGGAAGTCCAGCATGTCGAAGTCCCTGTCGAACATCTAGTTACCTCCGTCGTGCACGTGGAAGTTGAGAAACCGGTCACCATCATAGAGACATCTGTGGTGCACCAAGAGGTGGAAAAGCCAGTCACAGTCGTTGAGACAGTCCATCAGTCAATAGAGGTCCCTGTGACGGTGGTTCACACCTCCGTTGTTGAGGCTGAGAAAGAAGTCAAGGTCACTGAAACTTCAGTCGTTCAACAAACAATCGAGCAGCCCGTGACACTCGTCCATACCTCGATCGTCGAAGTCGAGAAGGAAGTCAAGGTCACCGAGACCTCGGTGGTGCACCAAACAGTTGAGCAACCTGTTACACTTATCCATACCGCTTTTGTTGAGGTAGAAGTGGAAAAACGTGTCACTGTCGTTGAGACTGCTATTATCCAGCATGAGGTCGAGAGGCCTGTTACTGTCGTCTATACGTCCGTGGTGGAGAACACCTTGGTCCATACTTCAGTGGTTGAAGTGCCAGTCGAAAAGCCTGTTGAGGTACCTGTGACGCTGGTCCACACCCAAGTCGTTGAGGTGCCCTTTAAACAGGTTCACACTGTCGAGGTGGTGCACACTTCAGTTGTTGAGAAGCCAGTCGAGGTTATCCATACAGTCGAAGTGGAGAAGCCAGTTGAAGTTATCCATACCGTTGAAGTAGAAAAGCCTGTCCACGTTACTGTTATTCAGACCGTGACAGAAGAGGCTGCCCCTGAGCATGTCACCCCACCGCCTGCAGCCCACCCGGTGGTTGAAGCACCCGCCAAGCACCCTGTCATCATTGTCAGCGAAGAACATGAGGGAGAGCCGATTAGAACCACTGTCACACCGGAACCGCCTCGTCACGAGACAGTTGTTATCAGACCAGAAGCGCCCGAACACCCTGTTGTCGAGGAGCCGACAACACCTGAACACCCAATTGCCAAGGTACCCGAGCACCCCGTTGAGGAAGAACCAGTGGAATCGCCCCATGAGTCGGTTGGAGAGGAAAAGCCCGCCCACGAAGCCCCCGCTGCCGAACACCCCACAGCGGTCGAACATACCGTCGTGGAGGAACATGGCGGCGAGATGCCAATGGAGGAAGCCATGAAGCATCCACCAGCCTCGAAGTATCCAGATGTACCTGAGGAGATTGCTGAGCCGCATAAAGCAGCACCCACAGAGCACGAGGCCGACATTCCGATCCTTCTGCCTTCTGGTGAAGTGTCGGGAAAGAACGAGACAGTGGCACCAACCTACCCAGGGCGTAGGGCCATTGTTCGGAGATGGTGAATGATGTAATACTTCTATATGAGAGGAAAACAACGAGGACGACTTAGAATGTGCAATAGACAGAAATGATGACCGCCAATAACATGACCTTACATGGTTGGCCTGGGAGAGTCTTAATTAGGACGAATAAACTATAATCCGATGGCATGTTATTTTGAGCGACAGGTGACAGACATTTTAAGGCAAGAAGCCTTCCAAACAGGTCGACCAACCTAGTGGAAAGTCTGATTGAATATGGCGTGAACTAATATGATCCTGACTCGCCCATGATGAACATTTCTACTAGCTAGATTTTAACTATTATTATATATCTAATGACTTATCTTTCCCAAGCTATCCTATCATTCTCCACGATTTACTAGCCCGCTCTAAAGCCGAGCCATTTCAGGATCCCCGCCACTTTTGCCCATCTGACCAACCATGACGACTCATGATATCGCGATCTAATCCCAATGCGGCAACTTGATTGCCCATTCTCAAGCGGGGCTTGAATTGCGGAGGATTCTTGATTCCCCCTCGTTTCTTCCCCGCGCGAAGGCTTCCAAGGGACCAATGAATCAGGTCCCAAACATAGGGAATTGACCATGTCAAACGTTTATCTGAGCCGGATCGCTGGACCCGTGACTGCTATCGGCGTTCAGTGGACTCTTGGCGTTGTTACCAGTCTGACCGGGCTATCCGTTAGGATCTCGGGGTGCAGCTGGAGGTCGCTAAGATAACCGACCTACCGACCGATTACAGACAACACTGTCTCCCAAACTTAAACCTTCAACAATCGCCACTCCTGTATTTTAACCCTTTCACTATCGATACATCAAACTCGACGACTGTCCACTATGCCCAAGACACGTATCCGCGTGGTAGAAGGGTCCTGCTGGCCCTGCAAGAAGCGCCGCATCAAGTGCGATCTCGCCAAGCCTACATGTTCCCGATGCGCCAAAGTCGGGGCGACCTGCGATTACAACCAGCGATTGATCCGATGGAGCACTCGACCCGCTGTTACAGTCCCAGCAATCTACCAAATCACAACCCACGATGAGCAATTGGCCGCTTCACTTGCCGTCTACGAGAAACGTTCGCTCGATTACTTCCACGGCCGCTTTTGGCCGCTCTTGACTACGGCTGCGAAACCTTGCGCGCCCCCGACTATAGTTGCGCTGCAGAATCGGGTGGTGCTTCTAGCGACGTGTGTTCTCGCCGATTCACATCGATGGTTACAAGATGGTCGGAATAGTCGGAGCATATTGAACGTCAAGCGAATGGAATGTTTGGCTGCGCTGCGTGAAGAGGTGGATGGCTGTTGCGCCAAGGAGGATGGACCTCTACAAACGTTGCTTTTCGCTGTTCTGCTACTTTATTTCCACGACGGTTTTCTGGAATGCGCCCAATCTTCGGCATCTACATCGAGTCACCGAGACGGGGTATTAGCTATCGTTAACCAACTCGGTGGAATGACAACAGTATTAGGTACAGGCCAGGACCCGCTCCATATGATGTTGTCAGAATTCGCGACAACAGATCTAACAAGAGCGATGCTCACGGGCCAACCTCCATCCTTTCCACCAGATATTTGGGATGTTGTTGATCGAGGACCAGTTTGGTGGGGTAGAGATACCCAAGGATATTGCTCGCTATCGTCTGTTTTCCAACAAATATCTAGCATGGCCTTTTATCTCGAAGCGACGACACACATGATCGAAGAGTTCTCAATTGAGCGAATCCGCATTTTCGAAGCTGCTCTTCGACCAACATATGCCTCGCTGGCTGTCGAGGATCTGACTTCACCACGTTCTCCAGGCGACAAGGACATCACTGAGTGCGACACCGAATCGGCCCAAGCATTCAGCCTCGTACGAATATTCCAGCACTCAGCACTTATTTACTTATACCGAGCCATTTGCGGGTTACCTGCCGGTCATCCTCTAGTGCAGCAGCATACTCAATCTTGCCTGGACTGCATTTTTAGTGTACAAAAACCTTCAAAAATTCTCAATTGCGCTGTTTTGCCCCTGTGCATAGCAGGTGCACATTCACAATGCCCTAAGCAACAACGACTGGTTCGCGGGCTGGCAAGGTTTATTTACGATGAAATTCGATTTGCATCAGTGCACTCGGTCACTGCAGCTCTGGAAGCAATTTGGAAACAGGCACCGGAGGAGGATATGACCTGGAATGACATGTTTTCGCACCTCAACCCACAGGCAATTATTCTATGATTGTACATCTTTATATAAAGTTAAGGCGTTTCTGGACAGGGCTATTATTTGTTGCGAAACCAATGGGCGACTGGGACTGAATAGGCGTTGGACGGGAAAATGAGTGAAGGAGGCTGGAAACTCAGGTATGATATGGATTGCAGTCTAGGCTACTAGAAAGCGTACCTTATCTATGATGAAGGATTGTGTATTGCATTCATAGGATCAGTGATGAGACTCAAATGAATTGAGCCAGCCGAATACATCAGAATGGTCTTGAGGAGACCAAACGTCAATAAATTGAAGACTCAGTTTCTCACTAGTATAGAGTACCATCACTGATGACCAGAATCGGGCTGCACTTCGTCTCAGGTCTCAGCTTCGCGGCCAGCTCCCGTCCCGACTTCCAACTCCCAGCTTCCAACATTTGCGCAAGACTCAATGTGACCCCTTGAGGCTTGAACTTGTCCTCCACAATCTTATGCAACTCATCCAACAGCGCAACAGTCATAGCACGCCATTCAACCACTGTGTCAGAGGAGGCATCAAACTGGGGAAGCACTTTGCCCGACGTTTTCTTTCCTGCTTCCAGATCCTCGCCCTTTAATACCAAGACTCCAAGGTCAACGAACAACCCACCGTTGCGGTACTCAGGTAATCCAGTCCCAAGCTGAATGTTCTTCCAGCTGTAACCGAGCTGCCTCTCAAAAGGAACCGAAAGCGAGTAAGCAAGCCACTGCGTAAGCTTATGGAATGGTTGGATTCTGCTCTTGGGCTGTTTGTCTCCTTGTTCTTCAGCAATGTCCGCGAGGACGTCAAGAGGCCACGCATCTCCGATTGGCTGGTCGTTGAAGACCGGGCGATCTCTCGGCCATGAAGGTATGAGAACGTCTTGCAAGCATGACCAGAGCTGCTCATAGTCGAGAACTTTGGAGTCAGATGCCTTACTTATCAAGTAGTCTAACATAGAGAGATTAGCAGACAGCCAATAAACGATGGTTTGGAGCACACTTACCAACTAGATTGCCAGGGCGGCCCAATTCTCCAAAAATAGCTGGCAGCTTCAGCAGAGACGATCCTACAGCTTGCAGCAGCTGCACTCGAGACGAAACTCCGACCAAGGGATTGCCATCAGACAGTTGAAAGTGTTTGATAAGATCGGAATCTTGTAGTTGAATCAATCCCTTCCCTATTCGACCATATTAGCTCAGAACATGCAAAGGCGGAGATGCAAACCCACCATTTACCAGCTCCTTAGTATCGCTCTCCGGACTGAACGCGCCAGCCGCAAACATATGCAGCGATGCCACAGCGATACCCTCGCTGCGCACCACCACTTGTCCTGTACCGGCTTCTGTATAGCGCCAGAAATCACCAGCTCCAGCATCTAATAGCACCGACACAAAGAACAAGTCAATCAATCGACGAGTAATTTCAAGTTCATCGCCGTTGGTGTCCTTAGACCATCGCTGGACCAGAATGTCGACACGTGGGACACCCCCGGTCTCAAAGTGCTGCCAGCGGCCGTGAGGGGGAATGGTGTGGTATTTGTCGGGACCAAAGTCACGCTGCAATTTTTTATTAGCTCTAACGATTGATATGGCGATGGTTAGGGCACCACTTACCTCAATGACATTGCACACAAAGTCTGCAACGTCGCTCATGCGGTTCTCATTGAAATCGAAGTGTTTCAGGCTCCCACGCTTAGCTGCCCCGTAGACCTTACCAGCCTGCTCTCGAACGGCTTGGAGAGAAAGTAGGTAGTCTCGGTCGGAATCCATTTTGATTGTAGGTGTAATGCTCCAGTCACTATCTAAATCTCGTTGTTCTTTCTGTGGAAGATGAATTGTTAACACGTTGTGTTCTTTGTGTTGCTGATATTGCTGATAAGATTGTTGGGACAAGGTCATGTGCTGTCTCTTGTTATCGTGCGGGGATGTAACACAACGGGGCGGTGTATTGTACGGCCACATCCGATGCTGTACTCTACGCCCTGCACACGCTTATTGGTCGGGCAAATCCTATCTCTACGTCTTCTCGTTACCCGCCGGGTACCTGTCTTTATCTTTCCCCTCACTTTCATCGCCTTCTCTCTTGGTGACCTAGTGGATTTGTGCCAAACACTAGCACCATAGTGAGTCGAATCTCCTCTTTTATTCGTCGCTGCTCGCTCAGTTCCTACAATTTGTACCTTGCAAATAACTTCAATCTTTCTTCTTATCCTCGCTACTAGACCGAAAACACAAATTGCTTGCCTTCCGAGCACCTCTTGTTGTATTTTCGAAGATGACTTCCGACATGAAGACTTATCTTATGTGGGTCGGAGGCCAAATGGTTGCGGGGCATGGTCAAGAGTACGTAAGACGTCTTTCACCTTCCTTCGTGTTACACTGACCGTAAGAAGGCTAGAAATCAAGAATCCTGCCAATGGAAAAATATTCGCAAAGTAAGTCCAACGATCCATCCATTTTTCTTTGTGTACGATGCACTAACATGATAGATGTCACACGGCTACAGCCGAGGATATTGAATCTGCGATTACGCTAGCGCAGAATACCTTCCTATCAGGTGTTTGGTCCAAATGCCCACGCCAGCAAAGGGCAGCTGTCCTCGAAAAGGCAGCTGAACTACTCACTGCGGAGTTAAAACCTCTCATTTCTCTGGAAGTGCAGCAGACCGGACGCGCCATTCGTGAGATGGAAGCACAGGTTCCATCCTTGACAAGATGGTTCCAGTACTACGCCGCTCTTATCCGAACCGAGCAAACTGCTGTACTTCCTACCTCTGGCAAGTTGCACAATTGGATCGACAGAGTACCACTTGGGGTTGTCGCGCAAATCACTTCTTTCAACCATCCTCTGCTGATCGCGGTCAAAAAGCTCGCCCCAGCTCTGGCGGCAGGAAATAGTGTCGTTCTGAAGCCAAGCGAGCTAACGCCGCTGACAAGCATTTTACTGGGCCCAATCCTCAAATCGGCTGGGCTTCCAGATGGGGTATTCAACGTCCTTCCAGGATATGGAAATGTCACCGGAAAAGCTCTCATCAGCCATCCACTCATAAGAAAGGTCGATGTTACGGGCGGCACAGCAGCTGGTCGAGCTATTGCTGCTACTGCAGGTGGAAACCTCGCTCGTATCACCGCCGAACTTGGCGGCAAAGCTCCAGTCGTCGTGCTGAAAGATGCCGACATCGATGCGTCAGTCAATGGTGCTGCTTTTGGAGCCTTCATTGCCAGTGGGCAAACATGCGTCGCAGCAACCCGCATTATCGTCCATAAAAGCATCTCAGCCAGCTTCCTTTCGAAACTAGAAGAGAAAACAGCGCTAATTCGAAGTCACATGGGGGAGCCCAGCAATCCATCTACACTCATGGGGCCGCTAGTTTCAGAGCGCCAGTTGTCAAAATTGGAAGAACTAGTCAACAGTGCTACTGGAGATGGACATGCCAAAATCCTCTGCGGAGGCCAACGTTTAGCTGGGGTGTCAGAACTAGATTCTACCGACTTCTCGCAAGGCTGCTATTACCCACCTACTGTGCTTACCTCAGTCTCTGACAATAGCATTACCAAGAGTAGGATATGGCGTGAGGAAGCTTTTGGACCCGTCATTGTGGTTGTTGAGTTTGAGAATGATGCCGAAGCGATCGCGCTGGCTAATGATAGCGAATTTGGTCTCGGTGCTGCCATATGGACAAGAGATATCAGCCAGGCTTTTACTGTTTCGCAGAGTATCCGTGCTGGAATTGTCTGGATCAACACGCACCACCGAAATGACCCAAGTAGCCCATGGGGAGGTTCAACAACTGCCAGTGGAGTCGGCAGTGAGAATGGCGTTGATGCGTACCATTCTTACACAACTACTAAAAGTACTATCATCAACTATGCATCTACTGCAGAGGCTTTGGAGCTGGAAGATTGGTTTGGTAAACATGATCAGCGTGTAAGATATGGCTAAGGAAATCAGCTCCGTATAGGGCCATGGTCTACCAAATAACTAAACAAGCTTACTGTATGCAAGTACACATGCTCGTATGTCCACAGTGTAAAATTCTATCGTGTCCGAATGAGATCAGAAATTCATTATGTAGCTGACTACATAGCAATATTGGCTACCAAGAGAGGTGTTTAGGCTATTTACCATGCAATGACTGGCTTCACAACATCGCCTCGCCTCATTGAAGCCACAGCCTGCTTGAATTCCGAATATTCAAAGACCTTGACAAGTTTATCAACTGGAAAGATACCCTCCTTCCACCACTGAACCATTTGCGGTATATACTCTTCACTCTTGGAGTGGCCTTGTACTGCACCAAAGTAATGTTTCCCACTGACCATGAAGCTCTGCATGTGGATTGAGAGATGAGCATCTGGCATTCCGGTGCCCACCTGGATGATTTTGCCCATGCATCTCGTTGCGTCAACTTGAGCCTGCACTAATGGAGGATGTGCGCTGGTGTCGATACTGATGGTAGCTCCAAGGCCATATGTTGCCTCTTTGATCTTGGTGACTATTTCGTCCATCTTGAGTCCGGTTGTGTTAACAACGTGAGTAGCTCCCAACGACCTAGCTAACTCGAGGCGTGACTCAACTCGGTCAACACCAATGATGACCCTACACTTGCGGTTCTTAGCTGCAATAACTGCTGCCAAGCCCACGCCGCCCATGCCTACCACAGTGATACAATCATCAGGCGAGGCATTTGCGACGTTAATGACTGTTCCGCTACCGGTTTGGAAGCCGCAGCCGAAAGGTGCCAGAAGCTTGAGGTCGTCTCTACTGAGGCCAAGTTCGCTGACATTGACAACAGATTTGGCGCTCACGACTGAATGACGTGCTAGACTCGATTGTCCAAAGAACCTGCCACCGATCCCATCTGAAAACACTGGTTCACCCATGAAGTTGATTTCGAAGAAGTTGAGGCAATGAGATCGATAGCCTTCCTTGCATACATGGCAAGTTCCGCAATATGAGAACGATAGCAGGACTGCATCACCTGGCTGTACATGCGTCACGGCACTGCCCCTGCGGACTACATATCCAGAGCCTAAGGATAGCATTGTTAGTGAAGAATTCGTACCAGCCTTATTGAATGTGGAGATAAGCTTATGATGAACTCATAGCTGGTAACCCGCACCTTCGTGTCCAAGGACCCTTGGATAATATACACCAGGAACGCCTAGATTATCTGCTGTGTCCCCGCAATGGAGGTCCGTATGGCAGATGCCTGACGCAACCATCTCTACAAGAACCTCGTCCGGGCGAAGGTCTCGAAGGGTCACAGACTCGACGGCCCATTTGTCGTCAGAGAAGGAGCCTCTCGCGACGATCGCCTCGGATTGGAAAGCCATCTGAAGTTGGTGTTCTGAAAGATAAACTCGAAAAATGATTATCTTGACGAGTAATGGTCTAGTATTTTGAGCAAGATATTAAACGTCAACTGTAGCCATTCTTTATGTTAAACAATGACTGGTGATTCTGCAGGATGCTGACCAGACGTCGTTTGCGGGGAAAGGCGATTATCGGTAAATCAAGAGGAGGGGGTGGCGTCGGCACCCAACTGACAAAACAGGATAATACTGTGATTGATATACATAACATGCATAGCTATCGAGAAAATCCCCACACTGAACAAAGAAACTGATAGATAGGCGCACGCTGGGGTTTAGTTTCTTCGACGTTACCCCTCTTTCGGCACATTGCATTCTGATTATGTACGACATAAACTGCTCATCTCACAGAAGAACACACAGGCAACTCTTACCTAGCTGAAAACATCGAACACGTTTTTCATTTGTAAGGAACTAGGCAGATTGGCATGCAAATGAGATAACGCAATCGCGCGGACGCTCTACATATGGGTAATCATGCACCTTAATTTCTCGGCCAATTGGAACAAGCAAACCATCAAAGACTATAGCCAAGGGAAGGTCTTACCAATGCTTGCATGAAGCCATGTCCTGTGTGTCGGCCATTTACGTGGGAAAATAAAGGGTGACCATCCTGTAGGATGATACAAACGACGTTTGGAGCTGTCTCGCTCTAATTGTTCTGATTTTCTACCCTACTATAGTACTAAGATTATAGGTAAACCTGGTGCTCCTAGCATGGAAGCTCGTGAAGTAGTTCGGGCTTTCGTTCGGTGATGTAATCTTCCTCCACCAATGTTTTCCTCCAAGCTCGGATTCATCAAACAGAGAAAGGCTTTTCTTTTACATAATCAAGTATGATTTGCAATGTCTCAGAACCTGCTTGAATATACAAGTCGACTATGAGACCTTAAAAATGTCATGGACAGAGATATTCTACTCACCGCTCCCGAAACCTGTGAGATCCTTAAAAACTTCGTCATCCAGGTGGAAGTTCAAAGAGTCAGAGCTATCCAGATCATTATATGTGCCTTCCATCCATGAATATACTTCTTCGACATCGGTAGAGCCCCCAGACACACCATCTACCACTTCCCCGTGTTCCATTCCCTGTGTTAAAAGCGAGACATCGTCGGTCGAGAAATTGTGCAGCAGCGCGTCATCATCGACGTCGATACCAGAATAGGTAAATTCTTCGTTCTGAGGTTTTGTTGCAATATGCAAATCCTGCCGCTGGTTATAACGATGAAAGACCTGCGGAACTGCTTCACGTATGCTGTTTGCTACAAGGTGTTGAAGGCGGCTTCCGCACGTCGCATCAGCAAAAGCACCTCGTCCTTCCAGAGTTGTTTGGACAACTCGGGGCAGTTCGTCGCACATGACTTGTTGGAGATCATGCAATATTCCGTCTTGGTGTAAGCTAAAATCTTCAAGAGTGTCTTCGTAAACTAGGAGGGGTCAGTAAATACTGGGTACACATGAAAAACTCTCACTTACATGGTGAGGGAATCAGATCCTCTTGATCGTTAGGAAAGAGTATCTTATACACATCTCTCCATTGATCCTCCTCGCTCTGGAATGGATCCCCCTTCTTGGAGGGTTTCTTACGCTTTCGCAATTCTTCCTTCTGTCCCTTTGTTAAGCCCTCGGGGAGCCCTCCATCCTGGACTTGACAAGCCTCCGGTTGCCTATGGTGTACCTCTAGTTGTTGATCAGACTTGAAGCTCGAATGGCAACGAAAGCAGAGAGCCGGAAGTTCGTGCTGACGATATATGTGTTCTCTGGCGAAAAGGTTAGACTGGGAGTCTTGATAAAAGCTGGGTCAACTACTTGACGCGGATGATAGTCGGAAAGCCCGGCCCAGCACACGACCTAAATTCCCGATGGTTTTCTGGGTTGCGACGGTAGTAGGGACATGCAAATCTTCGTTCTTTGCCAAGAGATGATTTACTCGGTGATACACCCTTGGGGCGCTTTCTGTCCTGGTCATCGCCGGAGTTACCAGTCTCCTCTGAACTGTTTGCGCTTCGTTTCTTGTCGTGTGAAGGCACTCGATCTGTCTTGTTGGTTGAGCAATCGGGTTGGTTGTGACCACTACCTGAGGAAGTACCCGACCCTCTGTCTTGAATGTTCAAGTTTGCCTCCATCATCGCAGCCAGATTCTTCATCGACTGAGCAGTGATCTCATGCCGAGATTTATCCATTGTCGAAGGAATGATACAGGGCTCTTCGGGGCGTCCATGAGCTATTCCAGACCTCTCAAAAGTTTTGGAGGCGCTAGGTCCCGTGACTCCTCTGTCTCCTTGTGAGGAGAGGTCAAGGGTAGATTTGCCGGTCTCTTGACGCATCAGCGCCGTTTGTGCATGGCCGGCTGTCTCGACAACAGCTGATACTGTCTTGTTAATCTCGTCTGCGGGGTTCTGTATTGCCCCTGATCCGTCTTCGCCAGGTGCCCTTTTCCCGTTATTGTGGTCACTGAGATGGAATGAGTTGGATGTTGAACGGTTAGAGCGCCCTTGGATCTCCGAGGTCTCTATGATATGATCCTTGATAGGAGACCATTCATCTGGCGACGTCATAGAGGCAACATCGACGTATTGTTGTGTTTGTGCTGCAAAGGGGAACCATTTACCACCAAAATTAGGGTTGTGTTTCGACTTTTTTGGCGAAACCGCAACAGGGTCGAACAAATGGGCGATTCCTATATCAGAGTTCGGAGTGTGACACATGGCATCTCTTTCAACGTTCGAAGCGGGGGTTGGGTTGAGTGATTCAAGCTCAGGAAAGCGGTTCAGAAGTGCTCGTGGGAATCCCTGTCCTGACAGAAGGCCCTTTCGCCCATCGGGAGATGACTCCTGGTCGTACAGCGGTTGAATGCACTCCAGTCCTTGGGGAGACCGGAAATGCTCAGCCAAAGCAAGGCTGTTAGGAAAACGTCTTCCACAGCCCCATTTACCTTGATCCAGAACGCCCCTGCATACAGCTTTTGTCTTACCTGCTCGATTTCTTCTCCTATCGTTCATTGTTAGACTAGAGTTTGGAACTCCGAGCTGGCGGTAATATAGGCGCAGTTCATGAGAGTTCTCGCAGCTAAGATGAAAGAATCAGTTTTCGAGGCTCTTGGACGTTCCGCGAAAATTATGTGACACAGAACTTCTTCTGCTCTCTTCTTACCTTTTAGAGCAATATTTCCGGCCTTGATCAGGGGCCTTGAAGGTCTTCTTGCAAGATGCACTGGGGATTCAACCTCAGATTAGTTTTGATCCGTCAATTCGAACAGGCCTGCCATATTAAACCTCGCTTTGAGTGGGTTTAACGGTGAAACACGCAGTAGACGTTTCGAAACGCCGAAAAGCCATAACCGTTCAAACAAATAATAAGGAAAAGGCGAGAAAGCCTTGACGTACCATCGGTTTTTGTTGTCTACCTCAACTACCTTGTTGCCTTCTGGTCCTATCTCTCCCTCTCTCACCAATCCAATGGATTTTGAAATGGTTCCGGGAATGGTTGGACTGGGTCCTTTGCCCTCTGGAAATGGTCGAAACTGACCCTCTGATGACGAATGTTGGCCTGGTCCAGTCATCTTGGCCTTGAGAGCGGGTACTCGTCCCTGGGTTTTGCTCAATTTCTTGGCATGTGATTCGAGGTGCTGCAGCATATCTGTGGTGTGAGCAAAAAGCCTCGGGCAGCCAGAGTGTGTACATGGAATATCCTTCTTAGTTGGGACTGGTTTTCCAAGGCTTGCGTTTTCCAAAGCTTTTGCATCGTTTTCGGAGTGTTTGGCTCTCCGATGCTGTGCCATGTTTGCGACGCGAGCAAACTTTCTGCCACAAGCTGAAATGCTGCATGGAACATTCTTGGCAGGCATGGTGCGAAAACAAAAAGGATAGTGATACGTAGTGAGAAGTGTTCAGAGTGTTTGGGTAAGTTCACAAGATGATGAGCTAAATGAGACAAGTTGGCCAAGCCCTTTGGCAAATACCTGGATTCTTATACCGACTGTTCGCAGGATGTACAACTCATTGCGCATCTGCGATAAAGCTCCTCTTATGGCGGGAGTGGTTATTCGTCAGCAGGGCCCCCACAACTTTGATCATACCGAGCGTTTACTGGTTCGTTTCAAACCTTGTGGTCTGATGACGTTATCTTCTATGAACCGTCCAAGAAGTGGCTCACCTGGCGCAATTTCCTTTCCAATAACCTGGAAAAAAGATTAATATGCATGTAAATCACACTGTTGATTAGCAAATCCAGATATTGTTGGGTTAGGACGCGAATAGGAAGTATTAGTTATACATTAAAAGACATTGATTTTGATCCAATACATTTTACTAGATAGAGTTGTATTCTTAGCGACTATAAAGGCTTTCCCACAAAGGCGCTGGCTTCTATGTGTTATGGTTGCCATTAAGAGAATTTTACTAATAACAAAATCAGAAATTGAACAATACCTATTTTTTATATGATTAAAAATATTTGCCACTTGACGTCTAAGACGCTTAGTTGATAGGACACGAGGTTGAACCAATTATTTACAGTGAACAATTGGTTAGATGGGACCTCCCTGGCCTGTGCAAGTAAGCCAGGTTTTACCCCCTCCCGCCATAGACGAGCTAATGTGTACAATTAACTCAACCATCTGATTTTAACTTGACTTTGAGTTCTATGTGGTTACTGGAGAAAGCATCGTCCCAACTATGAAGTCTTGTTAATAAATTATGTGAATCAATTTGTGAGGATGGTTATATGTCTGGCTGGCGCGAAGTTACGACTGTATCTCTATGTATTTGCTTGGAAAGTGACATCCTGCTGACAGGATATATCTGGGAAACTACTTAACACATGAATAGCGTTGGCTTCAATCAATAAACTCTGGAGTGCTCTGTGATCACTACCACACTACAAGTAATAAGCTTTAAATTAGCTACCAGTTATATTATTGAGCGATCTTGCAGCCTTGCAATGTCATTTGTAGAGTTTTCACCAGCGATCAGGCGAGGAAAATGTTCCCATAATGACAAGGTATGAGGAACTAATACGGGTATTCCATTGGAGTTTCTTTTGCTCTACCCGGCATCTCCTAGTCTTGCGGTGACTTGTATGTGGAGAATCTGGGGTGAAGCTACCCCGAGTCCCGAGCCTCACTAGCTTGGATGATTAGATCATCATTCATACCTTTACTTTTACAGCAATGATCGACTTGTGCACATGATATTCCCCGTATTCGATTCAGGCACTTATTTAGTACAAAACTTACGAGAAATGATACCGTTAGCCCAAATCAAGAATCGTAATTTTGCGCACGAATAGCGTCTCGGAGTCCCAATGCGAAAGTGCGGAGCAAATGACCTAAAATACGTGGTACGCGGGGCCCATGCGACCTTACAGGGGTCGGTGACTATCACTCAGAACAGATCAGTTTCGTCGATCGGAAGAATAACTACCGAATGACGTCTTGAGAACGGGCCAAATGGCCTGTGCTATAGGGTGCCAAGCATGAACACTAGGAACTCTAAAGAAGACCAAGAAAGTTCCGAGGAACTAATTGGGGCATCTATGTGAAGACGAATTAGAGCCCGGAATTGACAACACATAATTAAGCTTATTACTAGCACTATAAAAGGTGCGGGTGTTCCCTGGCCTGGTTTGCCTAGACACGGTTGTCGTTGCTCGTCTATCTCGGCCACAGTTTTGGTTATCTCCTACCTCGATATGCTACCGCATCTCCAGTCTCTGTCGCTGGCCTTATTGGCTTTGGCTTCGGGAGTTTATTCCCAAGAGAAAGTCGATGAAGCTCTGTCAACAATTTCAGTGACCAACATTGACGACATCCGTGGCCACATTCACCTCCCCTCCACTTCGAACGGGCACTCCGTTTCTTGGAGGAGTAGTGACCCAGACGTCATTAGCAAGGATGGTCTAGTCACTCGTCAAAAGAGCGATACCGACGTCCTACTTGTTGCTTCGATTGAATTGGATGGTGAAACACAGGAACGGGAGTTCAACGCCTCAGTTCGCCAGGCAGTGCAGCTTGACCCATTCGAGGCTTATGCTTTCACTTACTTCACCAATAACACACTTCAAGGTGAAAACATCTTTTTCGCCTCCAGTAACGGCAACAATGCGCTAGACTGGAAGGAACTCAACAACGCTCAGCCTGTTCTCACATCTAAACTCGGCACCAAGGGACTGCGGGATCCATTTATTATCCGCTCTCCCGAAGGTGACACCTTTTACATCATCGCTACGGATCTGTCTATCGGAAGTGGTACATCGTGGGGTGACGCTGTTCGAAAAGGCAGCTTGTATCTTGAGATCTGGGAGTCTCATGACCTTGTTGAGTGGTCCGAGCAGCGACATGTCAAGGTCTCTCCAAACAATGCCGGAAACACATGGGCACCCGAGGCTTTCTGGGATTCCGAGAAGAACTCATATGTTGTATTTTGGGCATCTTCGCTCTACAACACCTCGGATCACACAGATGACTCTTACCACCGCATGTTTTACTCTCTCACGCGCGATTTTGTCACTTTCTCCGAGCCTGAGATCTGGCAAGACACCAAGACATCTCGTATCGACAGCACTGTTTTGAAAAATGGGGAAACCTTCTACCGTTTTACTAAGGATGAAGGGTCTGCCAGTGGATGCACGGACATTATCCAGGAGAAGTCAGGCTCTCTGCTGGCGCAAGTGGATGACTGGACTGTGCAGGCAACTTGCATTGGAGCTGATGCCGGTCTCGAAGCTGTCGAGGGCCCAACGGCATTCAAGTCGAACCCTGATGATAAGCATGGAGAGAAGTTCTACCTCTTTGTTGACGAGTATGGTGGTCGTGGTTACGTTCCTCTCGAGACTGCGGACATTGACAAGCCCGACTGGAAGGTTTCAGCTGACTACAAGCTTCCTTCAAGCCCTCGCCATGGCACAGTTATTCCTATCACTGCGAAGGAGCATGAGAAGCTCTTGAGCGCATTCGGTGCATAATTTCAACCCAAACTAGAGGCAATTGTGCAACGCGCAATATCCATGATTAAGATTGATTGCACAAAAAAAGACACAATTTTCAAGCATACGGACAAAGTCGCGTGACATGTCAGTTCATCTGTTCTCTCTCCTTGTGTTGCATTGAATGCTGGATTCGAGTTGAATGCCTGCACGTGTGCCTCGGCAGTATTTCCGCTTGGACAAGGAAACCGTTCGATTCATCGTCACATCAATGATCTCTAGCTCACAACCCCTCATTTCGTCCGAGTCTGCATGATCATTTTATGGGGTAAATAGACTCTACTAGGATGTCGCCGATCCCTGAAATAACAGCACCAATAGCAGTGCGTCAATTCTTCCAGGAACCCCTCATTAATGCAACTTACCGTGACTATGGATAAATAGCAAACTCTCGTGCGATACCCCTGACATTCAACCGTTCATGACGGCATCTATGTCCGGAATTGAAACTTATCCACCAATGCGAGTTGCATCAGTAAACCCAACGCCGGCATATTCGGCTTCCTTTCCGCCATAGTGTCATTTTGGGAATTCATTTCCATTATTATTATTATATAAAGACGTAATCTTAGAATGCACCTCATAGTTGGTCGCTTTTTAGGGGCATGTCACCAGCATGAAGTTGTCGAATTTTCTGCTCGCTGCCCTAGCGGCTGGCAGCCATGCTCGCAATGTCATGCCACGTGGTGGGCGACCATCTGAAATCATGCATGATGCTCACAAGAGGGAATTACTCCAGGATATCGTGACTTTCGATGAACATTCTTTGTTCATTCGTGGAGAGCGCGTTACCATCTTTTCGGCAGAGATTCACCCTTTCCGTCTGCCTGTACCGTCGCTGTATCTCGATCTCTTCCACAAGGTCAAAGCAATGGGATTCAACATGGTCTCATTCTATGTCGACTGGGCCGTTCTCGAGGGCAAGCCAGGCGAATTCCGATCAGAGGGTGCCTTGGACCTGCAGCCATTCATAGATGCGGCGCAAGAAGCTGGAATCTACCTTCTAGCCCGACCAGGACCTTACATCAACGCCGAAGTATCTGGAGGTGGATTTCCTGGCTGGTTGCAGAGGGTTAAGGGATTCTTGAGGACCAACGCATCTGATTATTTGAGCGCTACCGACAAGTAAGTTCCATCCCCATTGTGAGGTGCGCTCTCAGCTAAGACTTTCTAGCTATGTGGAGAAAGTTGGTGCCATCATCGCTAAGGCTCAGATCACCAACGGCGGTCCAGTGATTCTATACCAGCCAGAGAATGAGTACAGTGCTGCTGTCGGAACACCCTTCCCTAGCCACAGCTATCTGAAATATGTCAATGACCAAGCTAGAAAGGCTGGAGTTGTTGTTCCTCTCATCAACAACGACGCGTGGCAAGGTGGCACTGGTGCCCCAGGAACCGGAGAGGGGGCTGTGGATATCTACGTATGTGTTTGTACGAGTTGTTGGGGTCGCTCACTAACTTTTGAAGGGACACGATGGATATCCCGTTGGATTTGACTGCGTAGGTACTAAGAGTGGTATATTTGCGCCCCGCTAACCTATTTCGTAGTCAAACCCATACAACTGGCCCAAGGATGGTTTACCAACAACCTGGCATGCAGAGCACGAGAAAACTAGCCCAAACACTCCATACTCAATTGTCGAGGTAAGTTCTTCCAGATCGTAGTAATGGGTATCAACTGACCCCAGACAGTTTCAAGGAGGCGGCTTTGACCCACCCGGGGGTGCGGGCTTCGACAAGTGTTACGATCTCACCAACCACGAGTTTGCTCGAATTTTCTACAAGAATAACCTCGCTGCTGGTGTGACTATTTTCAACATCTACATGGTATGTGAATACGGCGTCCCTAACCAAGGCTTGGCTAACCATTTAGACATGGGGAGGTACTAACTGGGGAAACCTTGGCCATCCCGACGGCTACACATCCTATGACTACGGCGCTGTGAGTGTTCGATGCCACCAACATTTTGCTGGGTCATTCTGACGAATAATTAGCCCATCAAAGAGGACCGA
Organism: Fusarium stilboides; assembly: GCA_014822085.1. Classification (NCBI taxonomy): domain Eukaryota; kingdom Fungi; phylum Ascomycota; class Sordariomycetes; order Hypocreales; family Nectriaceae; genus Fusarium; species Fusarium stilboides. The sequence continues at coordinate 34,064 of JAASAY010000332.1, read as the reverse complement.
ACAATCACACGAGAGAAGTATTCTGAGATTAAACTCCAAGGCCACTTCTTGCGAGTCTCGCCCGCATACGCAACCTCCGAGCCAAGCAACTTCACCACCACAAAGTACACCGATAACAAGAAGATTGCTGTAACCGCCCTGACCACCAAGAAGGACGATGCCTTTTATGTTGTGCGACACGCAGACTACAGAACCACTGACTCAGCTTCTTACAAGCTCAAAGTACCCACTTCAGCTGGAACACTCACCATTCCTCAGCTTGGCGGCTCTCTCGTATTGAACCGCAGAGATTCCAAGATCCATGTTGTCGACTACCCTGTTGGAAAGTACAAGCTTCTGTACTCAACGGCCGAGGTGTTCACCTGGAAGAAGTTCGGTGACAAGACTGTTCTTGTGCTATATGGTGGACCTAATGAGCTTCACGAGGTCGCCATTAAGAATGAGTCGAAGCTCAAGGTCGTTGAGGGCGATGGTGTCAAGATTGACAAGAAGAAGAATGACGGTGTTTTCCAGCTCAAGACTAGCTCCACCCGCCGTGTGGTTCAAGCTGGAAACCTTTACATCTACTTGTTAGGTGAGTTTCGCTGGGCTAATCTGAGTGGCCGAGCTAACATGTTTAGATCGTAACACTGCGTACGACTACTGGGTACCCGACCTTCCTACCAAGGGTGACAACGGTGCATATGGAACTTCAGTCATGAACCCTGACTCAGTTATAATCAACGGACCTTACCTCGTTCGATCAGTCTCAGTTCAAGGTTCTAAGCTTTCAGTTCAAGCCGATTTCAACGCTACCACCCCACTGGAAATCATCGGAGCGCCAAAGGGAACTTCTCGACTGGTTCTCAACGGCAAGGACCTTCAGTACAAAAAGTCAAAGCTCGGAAACTGGCTTGTCAACCCAGACATTAAGCTTCCCAGTGTCCAAGCTCCTGACCTTAAGTCTCTTGACTGGCGTTACATCGACTCTCTTCCTGAAGTGAAGAAGGGCTACGACGACTCCAAGTGGCCTGCAGGTGATCACAAGACAACCCCCAACTCAAAGTGGCCTCTTCAGAACTCAGTGTCTCTCTACGCATCCGACTACGGTTTCCATACTGGTGCTCTCGTGTACCGCGGCCACTTTACAGCTGATGGATCCGAATCAAAGCTGAAACTCTGGACCATTGGAGGTCGCGCATTTGGTTCTTCGGTCTGGCTCGACGACAAGTTCCTCGGCTCCTTCGCCGGCTACGATATCGCAAACAACTTCAACTCCACCTACAAGCTTCCCAAAACCCAGAAGAGTCAGAAATACGTCCTTACTGTTCTGGTTGACAACATGGGCTTGCATACGAACTGGTCTCCTGGCCTCGATGAGATGAAGGAGCCCCGCGGTATCATGGACTGGGCCATCCAGTCAAAGTCTGGCAAAGAGACCAAGGTATCCAAGTGGAAGCTGACAGGAAACTTGGGAGGTGAGGACTACATAGACAAGTTCCGGGGGCCTCTCAACGAGGGTGGTCTTTTTTACGAGCGCCAAGGATATCATCTCCCTTCCCCACCTCTCAGCCAATTCAAGTCTGGATCACCTTTCAAGGGCATCAGCAAGCCAGGCGTGGCATTCTATACAGCCAAGTTGAAGCTCAACTACCCATCAGACAAATTCGACATTCCTCTATCATTCGTCTTCAAGAACAACACCGAGAGCACAGGAGCTTACCGCGCTTTTCTCTACGTCAATGGTTTCCAGTATGGACGATATGTCAGCAACGTTGGCCCACAATCCGTCTTCCCTGTTCCGGAAGGTGTTTTCAACTACCGCGGTGACAACTGGATTGGCGTTGGTCTTTGGGCATTGGAGGATAGTGCTAACTTGGCGGGATTCAGTTTGACTGCTGGTGTTCCTGTTCAGACTGGCCGTGAGCGTGTCGAAGTAGTCAAAGGACCGAAGTACAGTCGACGACGCGGGGCATATTAATCTTCCCATGTTCATCAGTACTGGAAGAATTCTTATTTGATTAGTCAGGAATTCTATCATATGTTGAGCTCTTGATTGGAAGAATCGTATTTTTCGTGATAAGGTTTATCTATATTTAGCATGGCGCTTTCCGGTTGTTGAAGATGTGAATAGCAACGTCACTTCTCCCACCTGTGGCGTTCGGCCCTATTGAACAAGCGGCGCTCTTTCATTCTTTGCACCTTCTGAAAAAAGGGATGTTATTGCCATACGAAAAAAATTCAGACTGCCAAGGCTTGCGTGGCATTCGGCTTCAAGTTGCCGTGTGCTCCACAGTGCCAAGTATGAGCAAGTTTTGTGATACTCTGACTTCGTCTTTGAAGTCTATACTTCTAAGTCATCATGGGGTTGTTTCTGGTCTCTCTGTAAAGGTTTAAAAGATAGAATTGAGAAATCTGGGGTATCAATCTTCTAAATAGCTTCTAAAGATTGACGCAGGGTGCTGCGCCTCGCGGGATCCTCAAATCCATAAACGGAGCCGGTTCCAACGTCCGGCTGCAACGGCCCCAGAGGTGGGGATTGACCCACGACACTAACAGTCAGCATCGGAACGACCGAGATCTTCAGCCAGAATGTCTTTCACGACTTGGCATTTCAACGCTGTTTTTTATTTGTTTTGACTATTCAAGAAGGAGTTCTGCCGCATCTCAAATAACCATGCGCTGTAATTTGTAAAGACTTGACATTGACACCCCTTCTTGGCAACCTCATACAGACAACACATGTCTGATTGAAACACGGCATCCTGCCAAGACGTCCTTGGTAAGTCCCTATCTGAGATTACCCATCAAAACCTGGCTGACATGTCAAGATTCCTCTCTCTTCCAAAGACCTCACCTTGTCTTTTAGCAACCATGAAGGAGTCCAATACAATACCACCAGTGAGCACAGAGCCACAAGATGCGCTACCAACAGAACTCTACATCCCTGGCCCCGACAGCGTCACTCTCGCCAAGGGAAAATCCCGATGGTTCTGTCTCGATGACTCGCGGCTTCGTAACGATCTCTTCGCAGCCGTCGGTTTCCTTGAACTCGCCAACGCCGGTGATTTTGCAGCCAACGTATGGAACGACGTCCCTGTACCCATCTATGCCATTGTTTTCATGGTAGTGGGAGGATGTTCAGCTCTTGTTTTGTCGATCTGCGCCTTTTGTGATTCTCGAAAAGCTTGGCGCAACATCAAGTTTCTGCGCCAACAGCGAAAGTCTCTTGAAACGGAGAAGCAACGTCTGGTGGACAATTCTGAATCACCACACGGACTGAACGTGTTCCTTGAGATTACTACTCGTGAGCTAAGTATCGAGGTTATTAACCGCTGGGCTATGGACATATTGATGGGCGGCGGTGCCATTCTCATCAGCATCGGAACATTCATGGCTATTGGCGGTGCCAATCGTCGCGTCTGGCTCGCCAGTAATATTCTCTCTGGGTACCTCGGTAATGCCCCCATCGCCCTCTTCGGGCTTATCAGCTCGATGTGGGCTGCTATGGTGTGGACGAAGATGCGATCACACGTCGCAGTGGCTCGAAAAGAACTGCAAGGCGCTGCGACGTTGCCGATGCTTAAGCGAAGATGCTTCAACGTTCAACTATTTTACATCATCAACGGAACTGCTACTATCTTGGGCGGAGTGGGTTCGATGATTACTGCTGAGCGATGGTGGGGATATGTCATTCTTATTCCCGTTATCATCTCCTCGATTTTCTGTAACGTTTGGTGGCGTCACAGAGTCGGATACGATCGTCCTTGCATCACCAAGCTACCGCCCATGAACACCGATATCATCATCGAAGCACTCGAGTCGACAACCCAGCTGCGACACACTATCCAAGACGGCGCTGGCGCTAGTCTCGAACAGATTTTCGGAGGTCCAGCTGCCCTTCAAGAAGTGTTGCAATTATTTGTCAAGCACGATTTGTTTGAGCAGTTATGTCTTCGACTGGTTGTCAATAAGCGGGTGAGACACTTATTCCTCGGTGCGCAGGACGCGCGAGTGGAAATCAGTGTCTCGAGCATTCGAGAGATTCCCGAGGACCATCATCCCGAGATCTTGAGGGTTGCGATGACTTTTCTGAAGAAGCAGGGCCCAAGGCACCTGTTGCACCGTGAGAGGTTTCTAATTGAGGTTCTGGGAACTCATCTGAACCAGCAAAAGAAGAGTCAGACGGTTGAAGTGGAGAAGTGAGCTGGAACTCCTTTGTTTATTTCCGATTGTCTCTATTTTCGCGTTTTTACACCTTTCTTTGTAATCTCTTAGTATTCATGTAATAAAAAGATCTATCACAAGCAAAAACTACCAGCATTCTATCGGTTAGACATCTAACTATTGGGCTGAATCAAACACAAATTCACGGTAATTTGCCGCTATCCTTCCAACACCCTCCTCTAATCCCCATCCCTTGTATTCGCAGACAGCACGATACATCTCTTCAAGTTCACTATCCATCCTATTGCCCGCCGTGTGAAGATCACTCTCGACAAGAACTCGGTTATCCGGGACTGCCTTTATAGCGTCTTCAGCTTTCTCCCTGGCACCAGGCGACCCGAGATTGTTGGTTTTCGAAAAGGAGAAAAAGATCTTGGCAGGTATTGATGGTTTGAGATATTGTTTTACGGCGTCTGACTTGCCGCTGAAAGAGTGGAGGCAGATGCGAGGTGGATACGGCCTAGAGGAGTCGTCTTCAACTTCAGCTGTTTTAGTCTTGTCTTTTTCTTTCTTTTCTCTCGAACGACGACCGCGAAGCTCATGGCCCTTCCAGCATTCGACCAAGGTATCGTACAGTAGACCGTGTACCTGGACACCGTGAACGCTAACTGCCCTTCCAAGCTCACCTGCAAGCTTCATATGCGCCAAGAACACAACCTTTTGGTGTGAGATTTGAATCCGGTATGGGCTTAGTGGTCTTCTCTGTCGACCTCCAGGAGTACGAGCAGGGTCTTGGTCTTTCACCATCTTTGTATCTGCCTGCCATTGCATCGGTAGTCGGAATGGCTTATCAAGACCAATCTCGCCAATCATGGCAACGGGGTCTTCCAACAACCGGGCTCTTGTCTCGGCAATAAAGGTGGAAAGTGCTACCGGAACTGGCAAGTCATGCCAGAAAGCTGGTTCCTCGGGCGTGGGCGATAGGACTGCTTTGTAATGTCTCTCCTTTGCCGCCTCAACGTCGTCTGAGTGCACATATGTCTGACTCTCCACTGAATCGTCGAAAAGCTCATGTGAGAACCATGGATGTCTTCCATAACCTGCGACAATAGTTGTTTTGTCTTGTGAGAAGCAGTCCGGGCTTTTCGCTCCGTGGGACCTCGCTATGGACGCGATAAGTGGTTGGTCTTGAGTCCGAGTTGCCATAATTGCTACGGATCGAGCTTTCATCTTTGGCAAGTCGGCTACTGAGGGTATGCGTTCACCAATGTGGTTGTGAGCATCGAAAACGCCAATATGCCACGGAAATGGCTCTGCTGACTGGAGCAACGGCTCCGGGGCCGTGCTTTCTTCATGATCGTATATACACATCGTGGCGGTTGTTTTCAATAATCCTCTTGGTTTCCATTTTGTTTCACTTTGGAATTATGTTTGAGGTAAGATGGCTGGAATTGATGGGTTTATAGCAAAGCAATTCTGATGACTCATGTTGAAGATGAGTCATGTCAGCAAATAGTCTGTCAACGCTTAAGCACACAGCCAGCCGGCTATGCCAACCGGGGGATTGTGTAGTCTATAACCCCAGATGCGCTCAAGTTTAGACCTGGTCTGACTGCACTGGATTAGGGTTCCTATATGTGGTAGGTTTAAGGTCCTAAACTGAATCGAAGGCTCTAGATGAGCTGAAATAGAGGCGATGAAATAAAGACCCGATCTGACTGGGTAATCTTGGGGCTGTGGCATTGTGGTTCTGTTCTGTGGCTGAATGACATCATGTTTATATAAGCCATCAATTCTCACACCTAGATGTACGTTGGTGTTCCCAGCTACGGTCAAGGGTCAATGGGTTCACACTGCTCTCTGATATATACAGTCCGCAGGGGTCCTAAATATTAAAATCGCTGGTATCTTTGCCACAGCGGAACAGGAATAATATCTCTTATTGGTTTGTCTACTATGAGAGGCGACACAAGTGGAGGTCATCGACAGTCAACATAACATGGGAGTGGCCAATCATATAAGTACAGAAATTACATTTGGGACCCCCGAGGACTGTAAGCCTATAGCCCGAGACTAGGGCCTATCGCAAAGGCCTTGATACTAACCCTAAGGCCCTCAGAGACAAGCTAGGAGACCTGCCTTCTAAAGATCTCAAGGTGCTAAAGCAAGACGCCAGTAAGATATGGGCCTAAAAGATGGACTCGTCGAGGCCCGAAGATCAAGTCAATCATCTGATCTTCGGCTGCAAGGTCCTTCTTCTGCCGGGCCTCTTTCTTCTTTCAGGCCAATGCACTTAGGTCGTATCAAGATCTGGCAATTGCTTTCTTGCAGACAAGGGGGCCTTACCCTGAGTAATTTAGTTCCTGCCCAGGCAGTCCACTAGATAATCGGGACTCTGCCTAACTTTAGGTAAGGGGTGATAAAATAATAAGAGCACTTTGGGATATCTTTAGCCTAAAATAGCAGCTTACCTTAAAGTTAGGTAGAGTGCCGATTATTTACTGACCAGCCTACTGCCTCAAGCACATACCCCACCAAAAAAAATGGGTTCGAACTCAAAAGACATCTATCGAGAAAATCAATCTTCCTGACAGGTAGGTTTCTTTCAGAGCCACAACTACAAGATAAGCTGCTGACATACGGATACAGTACCGGCACTCCTCACACCGAAATCCGCAGATCTCGGTTCGGTGTTTTATTTCCTGCTTAGGCTCAGCCTTAAGCTTACGTCTAACATAACCCGACTGCGTCATTAAAGCCGCTATTCATTAAGCCACAATGCCTTTTCTATGCGTGTTGTATTCATTCAAAATCGCCATTGGCTAAACAAGCGATCGCCGCGTCATTTTAACAATCACTGGATCTAAGCCTTGTTTTAGTTACGACAATGCGAATATGACCCGACGGACTTCAGTCTTACCCCCAACCCAGTAGGGCCAATACCGGTATCTCGACCTACGGAGTTCGATTAGGTAACCCATATATCTTAGCGTCCAAAACTAATTGAGAGACAGAAAACCTCGGATCCACTTCGCATTCGCTTGAGTCAAAATCATAGGCATTGCCAGACTACTACATCTTGATGCAAATGAGCCTTAGCATACTATGTAGTTGCAAGCAGTATTTAAACATGATGTTCTTCGACAAAGATGAGATTATTTCCAGCATCAACATTTAATACATCATCTTTGCAACAATCTGAATATCCGAACACACCACGCAATTTAAACTACCATTTTTGAAAGATTTGCCTCGTCAGTACTTTTATCACCAACATGCACTTCCTGAAGAACACGCTTCTTTCTTTGGCGTTCTTTTCGTCCTTGATCGCTGCCGAAGGGAAATCGAAAAATTCTTGGCCAGAACCTAAAAGCGGCCATTACAAGATCGGAAATTTCACCTTTGACTCGGGTGAAAGCCTGGACAACCTTGAATTACACTACCGAACCGTGGGAAAGCTCAAAGTCAACCCAGATGGATCCAACAATGCTGTCCTACTCCTCCACGGAACAGGTGGACAGAACGGGCAGTTTCTTACAGAGGACTTTGCGGCTGTACTCTTCAATCCGGGCCAGGTCCTCGATGCGAACGACTACTTCATCATCATGCGCGACGCTATTGGACACGGAAACTCCAGTAAGCCTAGCAACACTGACCTGCGCGCCTCTTTTCCAAAGTACCAGTATCCAGACATGATTCGCGCCGACCACCTTCTCCTTACAGAGCACTTTGGACTTAACCGCACCAGACTCACCCTAGGTGTCTCCATGGGTGGTATGCACATTTGGATGATGGGAGCTAAGTACCCTGGCTTTTCAGATGCTCTCATGCCCATCTCTTCAACTCCAGTTCAAATTTCTGGCCACAACCGGCTATTCAGAAAGTTCATGACCGAGCTCATCACTCTGGACCCAGCGTGGAAGGGTGGCGACTACAAGGAGCAACCAGCCGCTGGGCTTGGTGGCTCACTCATGATCCAGCTGACCATGCTCTCATCTCCTGCATACTGGCAGAGGGAATTCCCCACTCGCGATGCAGTGGATAGCTATGTCGACGACCACATCCTCCCCCAACTTTCCGAGTTCGATGCCAATGATCAGCTCTACGCCTGGAATGCGTCTCGGGCTTATGACCCCAAGGATGGTCTTAAGAAGATCAAGGTTCCTTTGACTGCCGTTAACACAGCTGATGACTTATTGAACCCTGCTGAGCTCGGACTGTTGGAAAATGGCGTTGATAACGATATGACGCCTGGCTATGGAAGGGCGGTTATCATTCCTGAGAGTAACAAGACTTCGGGTCATGATAGTTACATCAAGGCTGAGCTGTGGAAGGATGAGCTTCAGAAGCTACTGGCCAGGTCCAGCTCCTAGAGCCTGGAACCCACTATATGACTGGACTAGTCACGCGACAAGAATGTCATAGTCCTTGGGCTTTGGGCCACACCCAATGGTCAGAGCCTTAGCGGTTAGCACTACCTGTGTGATGGGCCGCAGATAAAGACAAGACAACAACACACCAGTCATCCACTAGATTTTTCTTATTCTCTTAGTTTAACATAGACCTTCGCTAGAATATACCACTATGGTTATCATCAAGAAAGTTTGCGATTGACTCCATAATATCTAAGCGTCAGTGATGGAGATTTTTGACGTCACAAGCAGATAATTGACACATGCGCCCACAACGAGCTCATGACATCATGAAAGGACCCTGATAGCATCATGGCAATAAATATAATTCCCCCGCCTGAGCTTCCATTCGAAATTTCTGTTCCCTCATACTTCTTGACTTACCCTCAATTGAAATTATACTCCATAATTCTCACATTTACCAACTTCAATCTCAACATGTCTGACCCCAAGCAAGGCGGAGATCTCTTCGATATGGCCAAGGACGGCACATCAAGTCAGTACCCAACTTCCCTTTTGAATGCACAAGCCTTTGTATAATTGCTAACATTTGTTCACTCCCAGTCCCTGGTGACGCTGGCAAGCAAAACATCATCAGCTCAGTCCCCAATCCCCACCAAAAAGACGGCGAGGCTGCAGGCGGTCTAGGCTCAACGACCCTGCACGGCGCTGCAGACAACGCTCTTGCGGAGGGCGAGGGCAGAGAGACCGGCGTCGGTGAGGTCATCAGCGCTACCGGCCACGATATTCCCCAATCAGTCCTAGGAAAGCCTGGTGGTCGTGGTGGCACCCAGGGCAAGGAGGATATTCGCAGAGATACCGGCGGTTTCAATACCAAGAAAGGTGATGATGCTTGAGGAAATAATCCATTTACGTCATGATTAATGAAATAATTTCCGAAACTTGACTATTGAGCTTGTCATTGTAAAAGAAACGGGACCCTGACCTTGCTAAGCAGGTACTTCATTGATAAGTCGAAAAGTCTGGGTAAGTCACGACTTATCTATCATGATAACCCGCCATGAACCTATTTCGTAGCCACTGCGATGTTCGCCACGAAACGTATCTTGTTCTTCCCTCCATCGAACTTCTCGTATCCCTCTGACAGAGTCAATACCTCCTCTAGTGTATTCACCGCTGTATCCCAGTGTTCCTCATCCGACTCCAGCCATCCAGCCGTCGAAGTTCCGCCAACAAAACTCCACATCATTGTAGAGAAATGCCCAAGGTCTCCAATCGTCCCATCAACATTTCGCTTCGACAGAGTCACCTTATCCGGCGAGAACCCTCCCTTGATAACCACGTCGCGCAGAAAGTCCGCATCCTCCCATTTCTCAAGACCTTGTCGTGGTAGCGGAGTTCCAGCTGGCCGGGTCTTCTTGGCTGCAGCCTGAATAGCCGGAACCGTGGGAGTATAAGCCCAAGAGTTCACAATGGCAATACCGCCTGGCTTCAAGGTCCGGTAAATTTCCTTCATCACGTCAATGCCGTCATTGGGTAGAGTGAATATAAGTGCGTTGGCAATCGTGTGCGTAAACGTTTCGTCACCGAACTTCAGAGCTAAGGCATCCATTTCAAAGGCTTCAGCTGGCCATTTGTTCTGGACTATGTTCTGGCGGTAAGATTCAACTGCGCCTTTGTCGATATCGCTGCCTTGGATAGTAAGGTTTTCGCCGTGGGTCCTGGCGACGAGGGCAGCTGTAGCAGCCCCTAAGCCGCAACCGACGTCATGGGCAATGATCTCGGATGTGCCAAAGGAACCGAGACATGAGATTGATACGGCGGCAAGCTGTTCCATGCCATCGCCCACAATCTCTTGATAGAGAGCCGGAGTTGGCGTGAGGGCTTGCTTGGGCGCGAAGTTTCGATCAGTCAGTGAATTATTCATTTTGCAGTATTTCCGTGAGACAATGTGCTTCAACTAATTGGGATATCCTGATGGTTTGACACTCTTCGACACTTCTCAGTGATCATTTATACTCCGGTGGAATTGTCTCCGAAAAGTATCCGCGATCTTGCCGCTTACGCTCTTGTGGCCCTAGTCCTAATATGCTCGAATCGTAAGCCTGAGTAAAGCAATCTCACCACTCACTCACTGATACATCTCAGCTTTAATGATGCAGGTTGGGCGCTTGTATCTATCAGTTTTAGGAGGAAAATAGCGAGGGAAGAATCCAGTAGAGCCACGTAGCTTTCAACATAACAAGTCCTTTGGACGGATTGTGAAGTTCTTTACATAAGGTCTAAGTTTATTGACACTGAGGCAACATGTGTCGTGTTCAGATGCAGTCAGCAATACCCAAAGGAGTAACTACCGTCCGGAACACCGAAGTCCGATCGCTTACCAATATATTATGTCGAACCTGAGGCTGATTTGCCTTCTCAACTTGACAGTCTAAACAGGGGATGGAGTCTGATTATGCTTCTATCAGTAACTCCATTAAGCGTTGGTTCGACAGTCACGTGGAGAGCAGACAAAGAAACAAAATCATCATATTATTATTTTCTCCGTCTTGATAGTACATCAACAGAAAAGGCTGGGCAAGTATGAAACGCCCGATGTCTTGTGGAACTCCACCTCTTTTGTCGTACTTGAGCATTATACAATCATTACTCAACACACAGTCATCTGCGTCCTTGAGTGGAGGTCTCCATCCCATCCCAACTACCTTGTGTCCATCGCGACGGGCATCTCACCTAGATGTGCGTTTTGGAATATTGGCAGAATGTTCCCAGGATCTTCCAGCATCTTAATTCTTTCTTCCAACGTCTCCTCACCATCAAGTAGCTCCAGTTGACGGTTATAAAGCTCCTTGACTTCCTTCCTCGTTGCCGTAATCTGCTCGCGATATAGTTGGCAATAGTTCTCCAGGCTTTTGATCCGTTCCTGTAGCGAGTCTATGACATCCCAAGCAGCTGAGCTGTTTTGGTAAGACGCTTTGAGCTGGGTTGCTGCTTCCTCTTGGTTCTTCTCGACCATCTCTTCCAAGTCGCTAATGCGGGTGATCAGTGTTGTAAACTGATGGCTACCGTGCTGTTGGAGGAGGCCTTCTAGTTCACGAACTCGTTGCTTGAGTGTCACGAGGTCATCACTAGTCTTTTGGAATGATGCCGCCGAGTGGAAACAGGAGAAGTGTCCACAATAGCAGGTGGCGCCGGGCAACAGCGTGTTATGGTGGAAGCCCATGCACCCGCATCGATGGCCTTTCAGTTCTGGTATCGTGAGAATATAGCGGCATTGCCCTTTTGGTAGTTGTGAAATGTCCCCGGGTGGTGCTGAGGCTGACTGTGTGGATCGATAGAGAGTTTGAGTTTGTGATGGGTTGGCATTAGGCGTCGATGAGGATTGACGGCGAGACTCATAGTCTACAGACATGTTTACGACAGTGGAGACAATATTTAGTACACAAAAGAGAACACAACAGCGAGTGAACGAAATCATCAGCGGAAGGGCCCAATTTAACGCATCTACTACCAACCATGTTGCCACTAGAGCCTGCGGTGAAAGGCACGCGACCCCGCGAAGCTTCGGCTGCATGGCCAAGATGAGGGCGTGGGGGGCTACTATGGAGCACATTAGACATGGAGTCAAAGCGGGACAACCAACTAGAGACTCCTCAGAGTCAGCAATCGACGCATGGGTCACTGAGAGCACATCCCACGATCTGCGGGGAAGGTTGGTTCATCATGCGTGTTTCCGGCATAATTCCTTGATTAACTCTTCTTCATCGATGATCTTACTCCTCCTGACGCAAGTCAAAGTCTTGGTCTTACGCCCTCTTGAATAACTGGCTGTCACATTCCTCCTGCAGCATGTACATTACATCGGCCATGTTGAAGGAACCAAACAGTAGCCTCTCTTTACGAAGTTTTGCATATTACAGCTAGCTGACTCGGCTATATACTAGTTACTTGGCATGTTCAAGAGCCGCTTGTTGATCGCCAGTAGGATAGTATACAGAGTCTCAATCGTCGCAACGTCAATGTTGAGCTCCCTACCCTTTCTTACAGGATATCCCAGGATGACCTCGACTTCCATTGGCTTACCATTCTCCAAATCTGTGCGCATGCTGCTCCCGATAGGCGACATACCCAGAATTTTCTCCAAGAGCCGATCGATCAACTCGTACTCAATAGGCACTCCAAGTGCCTTGGCAACGTCAATCACTTCTTTCATAAGCTTTTTCGTCATTGGTGTTGACAGGTCTGATGAGTTGAGCCATGCATGTGTATCCATAAGGGTGAGAGCTGTCAGTGAGTTCCACGCAGCGTTCCAGACTACTTTCTCCCATCGCTGTACCTGGATGTTGGGTACGATCTGGAAGATGGTCTTTCCAGTGGACAACAAAGACTCGAACTGAGCGAGATGTTTGTCATCTCGAGTCAAATCTCCGTCTTCATTCGGGTATAACCCCACTTGCATATCCTCGGATGTCGTGTGTGCGATCATGCCGGGTTGTGGCTGTCTTGCCCCAACCCATGTCTGCGAGGATGTTAGTCACCAGCTGTGATTAAAAGAGAGTAGAGAAACTTACCACACACGAAATAATAGTCACATTGGGAAAGCGTTCCCGAAAAGTGTCTTCATTACCAACGCCGTTCTGAATAATGACAATTGACGTGTCATCTCCGACACCAGGTGTGATATCCGCCGCCGCACTGATTTGGTCAACGGCTTTGTGGGTGCAGATGATGAAATCGAACTTTTGGTTAGCATCGGCAACACTTTTAAGCACTACGTGATGCATGTCATTATATTGATAGTCCAAAAGCGGGTGCAGGTTACTGACCTTGATGTGGTTTCACATGATGCTTCCCATGGTTCTCACTCGTAATGTCAATGCCATTGGCAGCGACAGCATCAAAGTTAGAGCGCGCAACTACCGTCAGACGAACATGCTTGCTGCGACTGAGAATGAAAGCGTAGAATGAGCCAATTCTGTACGAACAAGTCAGCTCCGTCTATTGTTAACTGTGACCGCGTGTTTTCCACGACTGTTGACTCACGCTCCCAGTCCATAGACCAATACTTTCAAGGGAGTGTCGCTCATCGTGATAGACAATATTGAGGCGGGATTAATCAAGTCCATGTGAAGAACTTCGTAAACTGTAAATAGCCGTCTCCTCACGAGTTCGTGTATGCTTTTCCGGTCCTCCGTGTCCCCCTCTTGAGAATATCCGACGACTCCACTTAAGCTCAAGAGCGTGGGGGTTCGTGTTACAACTGCAACCGAGCTTTTCTGCCGAACATCCCGGTCCCTGCTCGGTCCATCCATCCCTGCTGTACCCCGGAATCGGCTAGTTTAGCGGTGATCTGATGAGGGGAAGCTGGGAACAGTTACTTAGCTGTCTCGAGCCGTGGGGGTCACGTCAGCAATTTTACGCTAGAGCCACTTCAGCGATGAGGAGCAATTGAGCGTAAGCCTAATGCCTCACATGAGAAAGAAGTCTGCTCGTTTTCATAGTGATAAATATTTACTCCATGGAAAGCCAAGTTGAGCCATATGGTAAGTGCATGCCCGAGAGAGTCCATTCTCTGTTCACATTCACCGGCCAAAGCAAGCAACCATAGACGATTTGAAAACTTAAGTACTCCATCTGAGCGACAATTTCGCCGAAAATAAACAATTGGGAACTAAATCATGCATATTGGTAGCTCGAAGATGCGGCTGCAGAAATAATGATTTCATGATTAATCTATCGCAAAAGCATGACTCTTATACACTTGCCTTACCACTCACGGATACTACCGTCCGGTCCATGGAAAGTCTTACACTGCCACGGCTCCGTCTCCTTAGCGATCTCAATAATTTTGTCCTCGTCAATTTCGATTCCCAGACCATAGCCAGTAGGTGCTTTGACATGACCACCCTCAAGATCAAAGACACTAGGGTCCTTAATATATGTGAGGAGATCGATATCTCCAGCTTCAGTATTATAGTGCATTCCCAAGCTCATCTCAAGTATGGCGAAGTTCGGTGACGATAGCGCGACTTGCACACAAGCAGCGAAGGCGACTGGGCCAAGAGGACAATGAGGTGCAATGGCGACGTCGTAGGCCTCAGCCATGGTGGTAATGCGCTTGGTCTCTGAGATACCACCTGCGTGAGCAATATCAGGCTGTAGGATGTCCACACTTGAGTCTTCAAGGAAGCGCTTGACATCCCAGCGGGTGTACAACCGCTCGCCAAAGGCGATTGGGATCACTGTTTGTTCTGAGAGTTTCTTGATCGCTTCTGGGTGCTCAACCAAGATCGGCTCCTCAATAAACAAAGGTCTATGAGGCTCCAAAGCTCGTGCGAGCTGCTTGGCCATGGCCTTGTGTACACGTCCATGAAAGTCGAGTCCGGCATCAAGTCCTAGAGCTTTCACTTTCTTAAGTCGCTCGATGGAGCCATCTAGAGCTGATGGTGAGTCGATCCAGCCTAAGTCCTCGGTGGCGTTCATCTTGACGCAAGTAAGACCTTGCTCCAAGCGCTTCTTACTGGTGATTGTTAGTCCTATGACAATCTTGAAGGGGGTTTTCTTTGACTTACGCGGCTGCCTCGACGTCTGAGGGGCGATCTCCTCCAATCCAGCAGTATACTTGCACCTTGTTGCGAACCTTACCGCCGAGAAGCTCGTAGATAGGAACTTTGAGATTTCGGCCTACAACGAGTCATTAGTACATTGATGAGAAGATAACATGAAATTTTGAACATACCTTTCAGGTCCCATAATGCGATATCAATTCCTGAGATGGCAGACATAAAAACAGGTCCGCCTCGGTAGAAGCCATGTCGCCAGAAGGTCTGCCAAATATTCTCGATGTCGCTATAAGCATGTATCAGCAGCGGCACTTTAATCAGAGAGACTCGGCAAGACAGAAAAACCCCGCATTCAGCCGGGCATGATGAGGGAAAAGTGGTCTTACTTTGCTTCTTTGCCGATGATTCGGGGAATCATCTCATCAAGACAGCCCTCGACGGCAAGATCGTGGCCTTCGAGTGTGGCTTCGCCCCAACCATGTTCGCCATTCTCGTCAACGATCTTTACCATCAGCCACCGAGGCTTGACTCGGTAGTATTTTACAGTCGCAATTTTAGCCATTTTCAAGGTATATGTGATTGAAGACTGAAGAAGCTGGCCTGTGAGAAAGATGATGTCAGGGAAGAGACAGATGAATGAGGTGATGTTTGTGAGAGAAAACTACGACCCCAACCTTTTTAACGATCAGCTGTTGGCTTCCCCGCTGACGGTAAACTCGCCAGTGGACTCAGCAGTGACCCCCACGCAAAAACAGGTTGTGTAACCCCCACGGCGAGATTCTCCAAAATAATTCTAGGGTAAATGTCAAAGATCCCTGTTTAAAAAAAACCATGGATCACCACGGTTTACAAAAGGTAGCGGACCGATACTTTGCACTAAAGGGACCGATGGTGGAAGTTCAATGCCAGGAGTGAAATGAAAAATGTCCTTCTTCTGCTGCGCAGGATGTAATCCTTCTTGTTAAGCTCAAACATCGTCGTGATGTCCCTGTTTATGTCCATCGTGGGGCATTCGAACGCACTGTCGAAACAAATTTCAGTCGAGAGCTGTAGGGTAGCTCAGAAACTGGTCGCGTGCCCAGATTATGGACAGTGAATGCAAATCGAGTGTCCGTCAACGATGCTTTACTTTTCAATGTCTCTATTATTCTTGACCGTTTACCGGCCCATCCATCCACCATCCACTGTGACTAGCTCACCAGATACGTACAAACTTCCCCGTCCAGCAAGGAAAACAGTTACTCCCTTAAAATCATCTGGGTTCCCCCATCTGCCAGCCGGAATCCTCGATAAAATACTATCTGCCCTTTTCGGGTTGTTGATCAAAGCCTCGTTCATATCTGTAGCCACATACCCAGGAGCCACTGCGTTCACATTGACTCCCTGACTAGCCCACTCATTACTCAAAGCCTTGGTGAGCTGCGCGATACCACCTTTGGCCGCTGCGTAGGCAGGCACAGTGAGGCCACCTTGGAAGCTGACGAGCGATGCGACATTGATGATACTTCCGCGATGGCCGTTGGCACTGTCAGGTGCTCGTTCTAACATGTACGCGCCAAAGTCTCGACACAAAGTCCATACTGAGCGGAGGTTGACTTGGAGGACTTCGTCCCAATCGCCCATGGGAAACTGATGTGCTGGGTGTCGCCTTTGGATTCCAGCGCAAGTAACCAGAATGCTAACATCGTGGCCATCGGCTAAGATGCGCTTACTCAAGTTTTCTACTTGTTCTTGAATAGTCAGGTCTGCTGTGTAAATGAGAGCCTGACGGCCAAGTTTCTCGATGAGTCTCTTCGTTTCAAGATTTACTTCGTCTCTCTATCGAACGATCAGCACTCCAGAAAAGTCACATGTGGTCGATAAGTTGACTGTACCTGGACCAGAATAATGTCAGCACCAGCTTCTGCCAGAGACACCGCCATAGTTTGGCCAATGCCTCTTGTTCCACCGGTGACAACGGCCTTGCGGCCCTTCAATGAAAAGAGATTATCCAAGAAGGTCGCCATATTTTCCAGTGATGCCGATGTCGTAGAATTGAGAAGGATAATCTCATGCCTAAGTGTCGATAGCTCAATGAACAATTACACCTCAAGTGCGGATCTATAAACTCGACTTCAGAAGTAGACTCCGAGAGTGAAGTGACCCCCACACCCGGCCTAGGCACGCTCTTTTTCGGCATTCGATCCGTGTGCTACATGCACATTGTTCGCGGGGTTACATGCGGGGAAGAGGTCTAGTAGACTAGTACGTGTTGAATATGCCGGGGTTGACATCCTTTCGATCCGGTGGTTGATGTGCATGTCGGGCAATAAACATGGGGGACATCATCGAGGTCAGAAGCGTGGGGGGCCAGATGTGCCACTAGATCTGGTCATAGTCGCCTGGACCTTCAGCTTTTGACCTGACGGAGTAAGTTATCCGCCAGAAATTGGGCAAGTTCCGGCTGCTGTTACAGCGTGGGGGTACAATTGCTGACCAGGAACAACCTACACTAGGTCAGGTTTCGTTGTAAGCGCCGCATGTTCGGGGAATGATCACGCAGGCTTACGATGGAACAGAAGCCACGAAAGCTTGTTAAAACAAGGTTTTGGTCTATGACTTTGCCATGAGTTTTGACATCGATTTTACGTGTTTGGTTAATGCGTTGAAGTAGTTTTTGTACTGTAGTTGATACTGAAATGTAGTCAAAGTAGATCCACGAACTATTTCTCCAAGCTTTTCTCTAGCTTCACAAGCTCTGCAAACCCATCCAACTGCTTCGTTGCCGCCTCACCCTCAAGAAGCGCACATGGCTGTCTGGGCAAGCCTCCATATCCATAATATTCCTGCAGTGCTGCCTTGACTGAAACGAATCCCCCTTGAATTGCTACCCAATCACCCCTAGCAACTAGTGCTTGCAATTCCTTGGCTTCTTTCAGCTTACCTCCCTCCCACAGATCAAAGAGTTTCATGCATGCTCGGGGTGCAATGTTTCCTGTTCCTCCAATGATGCCTTCACCTCCCACAACGAGGGTCTGCAGTGTGAAGTCGACGCTGCCGCCAAATGTTCTGAAAGATGTGGTGCTCTGCCCCTCTTTCTTAGAACTCGTAGCAGCGGCAACCCGGGCGAGTTTTCCCGTGTTGCCACAGGTCAGCTTTACACCCACGATGTTGGGATGATCTGCTAGGGCGATGATCGTATCGGATGATAGATCGAGGCCGCTGCAGGCACCGGGAAAGTTGTATATCAGGATGGGAACAGGGCTTTGGTCAGCCACGACAGTGAAGTGTTGGATGATGTGCTTGGTCGTGAGGAGACCTCCATAATAGGCTGGAGGTAATACTAAGGCGTAGTCTCCACCAGATTCAGCTGCTTCACGGCATAGCTGAATGGTTTCACGCGTAGATTGAGCACCACAGCCAACAATCAGCGGCAAGTTATTCCTGCCAACTTCGTTCAGCGCATCGCGAGTAGTCCGGTTGATCAGTTGCCTCTCTTCATGATCGAGATGGACTGCCTCTCCATTAGAGCCATGAGTGACCAAGCCAGACACGCCAGCCTTGGCCAAGCGTTGTGCATGCAACCTTGTGGTCTTTATATCGATAGAGTCGTCAGGCGAGAAGAACGCCACGGTGGGGACGTAGAGACCTGGGTGGAGGGGAGGTGTTGATGCCGAGGGCTCGTGCGATGAGGTGTCGTTGGCGGCTGCTCCTAGGGCCATGATGAAGGGTAGGGATGTAATGTGGTTGTTGAGCAGGTTCTCCAGATTGTATGAGACAGTGAGCTAAGGGGGTATTGTGAACAGGAAGAAAGCGATGAGAGGATACGGCCAGCAAAATGAAACTGGTTGAAGACCAAGAAGAAGTGCATGATATAGTAGGCGAAAAATGTTCTCACTTTTGGAAGCGGGCAGAGGCAGATACCGACACAAGATGACCCCCACGCAATATCAATGCCTGTCAGAAATTGATCCTAGAACGCTGTCAGAAACCCGTTGACCAAGGCTATTCGATGCTCCTTGTGAGTCCAACGCGACAAAACATATAATCCACCGTGGTATTTTTCGTAATAGCACCGGCCCGCGTGAGCCGCTACCATGCATGCGTGTTTCATATTTCTGGACAAAGAGACCTGTAGTCCCAGCGACTCAGATGGAAGGAAACGTATTTAGCCCTAACAGAAACGTTACCCTTGAGTGGCATCTCACAGAGCGCGGGCATCGTGACCCCCACGGAAAACCTCCTTGCTCCAGATCACTGCCAAGTCCTGGAGCATAGCCGCCCAAGGGAACAACGACCCATTTATTACCCCGGACTTAAAACGGGGTCAACCTGGTATTCCCATTCCCCGTCCTAGTATCAACTTCTCTTGTGTGTTACTGTACTAGAGGCATGACCCCCACGCCGCTCGTAAATAATCCAAGCGTTGAGAAGTCTACTTGCCGAGTATTGATGACGTTGATAGTTGCGATGATCTTGACGAGGACAAAGTCAAAGCTCCACTTATACCGTACAGCCCTGCAACAGCACAAGGGCATGAAAGGGCAACTTCCGCATTTCCGCCTGTATATCTGCCATAGCGCAATAACGATAGTAGCTCTGAACCGTTATTTACGTTTATGAGATGCCCTCAGAAGTCATTTTCGACACTGACCAACAATCACGACGTGTGGCTGACATACCAGTCAAGCTCAGGTCTTGATCAGGGCGATCCGCTCGGCGCAAACCATCAGGGCGGAGGGTCGGGTTCGCCTAGATAGGTCTTTTCATCGGTTTGAAGCCTGTCTCAAGTATCCTAATTTTTCTTGCTTGAGCAGTCGCCGGAAGCCCAAAGAGGCAAGGCTGCCCCTGGCAAGGAGCGCTAAGACAAAAAGAGCCAAATCCGGATGGGAAAATTGGGCAAAGTGTTCGGAACGATATCCTACCTCAAAAAGACTATCCGTCGTAGCAAAGTCACATTCTGCTCCACAGCCGGATGGGATGTGTCCCGAACGGATTATCCTGATGAGGGCGTAAACAAGGTTGTGAATACAGGAGCCAGGTTGCTGCTTGTTTTGCTAAAGCAAACAAGAATTTGATTCGGTATGCAGGGACAGACATGACTCGTACCATCGTCTGAGGTAGACGCTAGAGCCAGGACCAGTATGGCACCGCGGGAGAGATTCCCAGCTGCTGTCACGATCTCCATAACGATGATCACTCACCGCCCCCTTATCACCCCGCATCTTGAAATGGTCCAAGTGCTAGGATCCACTCACCCCGGATTCTCTGACGATGTCCCTATTTCCCCAGACTGGCCTTCAAAGTCTGCGCCGTCTACCGTGTGGGGGCCCATATGTCCAGTCCAA
Organism: Fusarium stilboides; assembly: GCA_014822085.1. Lineage (NCBI taxonomy): Eukaryota > Fungi > Ascomycota > Sordariomycetes > Hypocreales > Nectriaceae > Fusarium > Fusarium stilboides. Next base: position 13,652 of record JAASAY010000332.1, on the reverse strand, counting down.
CTTTCTAAACTCTATTCACGGACCACTCTAGCCCTCTATCCCAGTTCAGAAAAAGGCTAAATACTCGAGACAGCCTCCCCCTTAGACTAGGCAAGACAAGAAGGCTTCTTTCCCACATATCAGGACTTGAGTAGTGCCTTTTCTTCTTGACCTATCTTTTGTTTGCGATATTCCAAGAGCCTGACTAGCCATCATGTCTCGCATCACAAAGGATGAAGAGGCTCCATCCCAGCATCACGCTGAAGACGTCGAGTCTCAGATTGTGAAGCTTGATGTCGAAGCTGTCAATCAAGGCGCCGACCGCGTTGCTCAGATGATCGGTGCTCAGCACATTGAAGTAACTGAAGAAGACGTAAGTGGATCCTCAAACAATCTTCGACCTCTTATCATTCAACACGCAGCTAACGAGCTCGTCTACAGAACAAACGACTTCGCCGCAAGACCGATAAACATATCCTCTCCGTCCTCGTCTGGGTCTACTTCCTCCAAATCCTCGACAAATCCGTTCTAGGCTATGGCGCCGTCTGGGGCATGCGAGAAGACACCAATCTCAGCGGCAATGAATACTCCATGGTTAGCTCCATGGCCCCTATCGCGCAGCTTGTTTGGCTTCCCTTCTCATCATGGCTTATGGTCAAGATCCCCCATCGAATCTTCATGGCGGGCCTTGTCTTTGGCTGGGGAACTGCTCAAGCTTGTATGGCAGCTTGCACCAGTTATTCTGGTCTTCTCGCGACGCGTTTCTTACTGGGATTGTTTGAAGCTGCCTGCCTTCCCTTGTTTTCTGTCATGACGTCGCAGTGGTATAGACGTGCCGAACAACCGATGAGAGTCGCTTGTTGGTATGGTACAAATGGTCTCTCAACCATGTTCGCCGCTGCTCTATCATATGGACTGGGTCAAATTAATGGCTCACTTGCATCTTGGCGGATATTGTTCCTCTTCGTCGGAATTATGACTGTGGCTACAGCTCCCGTTGTCTACTGGGTCATCGATAACGACATCCCTTCTGCTCGCTTCCTAACGGAACACGAGAAGCTGCAGACCATCGAAAGACTTCGCGCTAATCAGACTGGAACTGGAAGCCGAGAGTTCAAATGGTCTCAAGCGTTGGAAGCTCTCATTGAGCCTGAGACATGGCTCTTCATCGGCATGGCTTTATGTCTCAACGTCACCGCTGCCGTGACCAACACATTTGGTCCCATCATCGTTGGTGGCTTCGGCTTCGACAAGGGCGTGACCTCATTACTCAACATCCCTTTCGGCGCTGTGCAATTGATGGTCATCCTACCCGCCTCCTACCTCGCCCATCGATACCGTATCAAGTCCGCCTTCTTAATCGCCGTCATGCTACCCGTTCTCGCTGGCGCTATCATGCTTTACCAGCTAGGACGCGACTATATCCCACCTCTTCTGGCCGCATACTACATGCTTGCATTCCTCTTTGGTGGCAATCCCCTCATTGTTTCGTGGATGATCTCCAATATCGCTGGCACCACTAAGAAGTCGGTCATTATGTCCTTGTACAACATTGGCGTATCTGCTGGAAACATCATTGGACCACTTCTCTTTAGCTCCAAGGATGCACCGCACTACAAACCTGGGCTCACGAAGACCATGGGTGTTACTGGAGCTCTGATTGGTGTCATCATCTTGCAACTGGTGAATCTTGTGTTCCTTAATAAGTTGCAGGAGCGTAGACGAGTCAAGAATGGCAAACCTGCCAAGATTCGTGATCTTAGTATGGAGCATCGCTATGTTGCTAGTCCACAAGACGATGAGAACGAAGGCCAGTTGGGACAGAATGCATTCAAGGATCTTACTGACTCCAAGAATGATGAGTTTGTGTATGTTTACTAAGTCTGTACTTACTGTTGATCATTAGTACCTTGCCAGTTTGTGCTTGCGGAACGCGTGTTAGGCTAGATATCAGTCATTGCAAATAGGTGGATATTAATTCGTTCCCCTCGCAACGCGGAATAACCTCTGTTGTCTGGTGTTAAATACTGTCTACTGGCTATCTACACACTTAGACAAGTGGCGTCCAAGACACGCCGCAGTCTTGTTGCAATGTCACCCGCCTACATTTGCAGTGAGCCATCGAGCATGTGTATATCAGGACAAACGGCGTCGTGAGTCAAGTGACTTGTCCGGCGTGGTTGCATCAAGCGTTTCCTTATCCGTGGACAGTAGCCAATAGTTATCAGAACGGTTTGAGATTGTCAGTGTATAATGAAACCCGTGAACACACCGAAGCACGGCAGGTTAATTGACCCGTCACTTGAGTGAAATGTAATGGCCCAGATCGCATTCGACTGCCTAGCTCAATTATATGAGTGCTACATAAGTAAATTCGCATATGGGCCATCTCAGTTTCCAACCACTCGCTTGACAGTCTCCTGGACACTCTCAACCTCAAGACCCAAAATGTCATTAGCAAGGTTACGCTCCTCGGCGTAATTGGCGCGCAATCCTGGAACATTACTGTAAGTGGTGGCGCGCACGAGCGTGAATCCGCCACTAAAATCACCAGCGCCTAGCCTCTCCCTAGCTTCGGCAATCTGCTCATCTGTGGAGGTAGAGTTGACGGTCCATTTAGCCCCAGTAGCATCTTCGAGGGTGGCCAGGATTTCATTCTGGGTCGTCTCGACGGAGTAAACGTAAAGGTAGCGGTTGGTTGTTTCCTGAGGATGTTCCAGGATTGAAACCACGGCTCGGGCGAGTTGTTTCTGGTTGATGAGGGTGAATTTCTTGTTGTCGTCGTCCCAAATCGTCGCAGTACGTTTCTCAAGATCGTAGCCAAGAAATCCGTTGGCAAGACCCTGTTGGTTGTTAACATCGCCAACTCAGTGGGTGTCAGAGGCTATCACTTACCCAATCGAACAACAGACCGGTAGCAAGACCAGTCCAGGTCAATCCATCCTTCTCCTTTGATTTAAGATACTCGACGAGATTCTTCTTCTGCTCGAACAGCGGCATCAACTGCAGGACAGCTAGGTCTTCGCTGCTAGAAGAGAATTCTGAGGGTAGGAAACGTCTGACTCCGGCTTGAACAGCGGCGTCAACAATCTTCTGTTGCTCGCCAAAGCCCTCTACACCCAGAGTGGAGATGACAGCATCTTGGCCCCTCAGAGCGTCAATGAGGTCAGATTCAGAGAAATCTGTCTTTCGGACGTTGACTTCCTTGGCGAAAGTAGTGGTGCTTTCTTTGCGAGCCAAGACTGTGATGTTGAACTTTGCAGCGGCAAGCAGACCATCGACAATGATCTTGCCAGTGTTTCCGCTTGCCTAATGACAAGGTTAGTCGGGTGTTTTGCTCAAAGGGGGTCTTGCCTATACTTACACCAACGATGGCAATATTCTTGTAGGAAGACATTTTGAGATGATGGGAAATGAGTTGATGGCTTCGGTGATGAGTTAGAATGGATGATGGATAAGTTTGTGATGTCTGATGAACTGATGCATGATGAAAGCTGGAATTTATATCCATTCGAGTCTCTGTTAGTTTTTCCCCATCGTTTGTGAGCATTTCGGTCGTGGGAACATCGGGCCAATCACATTGAGCATGGCTTGTTCACTCATCAGCCAGCGATGACAAATGAGGACGGACGTATGCTGACACATTCTCCGTCCTCCGCTCCAACCAATCAAATCAATCAACACAACGGAGAGGAGAGAGAGCGCTCCGCAGCCTCCGAAACCTCCGCCCTCACATTAACATCAGCACCAACACATACGTAAAATCTGATAATAGCAGCGCCTCATGACTCGCCGCGTGATTGCACCAGGACGCTCATGTTTTGAGTGCCGTAGACGCAAGATAAAGTGCGATCGCTCGTTACCTTGTTCTTACTGCGTCAAATTAAAAATTCGATGCGAATACCCGCCGTTACCTTCCAGGCACGCAAGACATAAGAGTACGCCCAGCAATGACGCCCTTACAGCAGACGGTTCGCAAGAAGCGCTCGGAAATCTCCGACCAATATCTTTAGAGGTCGATAGCTTAGACACCTCTCCGTCATCGACAGATCCACCCACACACGGGTCTTCTTCCACTCCTGTAAGCCTACTCACCAATTACTATGCGTCTATAACTGACATCCAAAGATATTACCAGCCCTAACTCTCAGCTCGAACCCATCCGAAAATGTATCAACTGCTGATCCATTCCCATTCTCGTGTTTTCCATTTCGCTCAACCCACCTTCCATCCCTGGCGTCTTTGCACCCATCGTCAACATCCCAGCTACTGCTTTGGCAAACTTACATAGATGTGGTTGACCCGACTCTCAAGATTTTCCACATCCCCACATCACAGAGACGTTTCATAGAAGCCATTCAGGACACCTCAACTCTTGATGCACCCACGGAGTGTTTCATGTTTGCCATATACTATGCTGTTGTTGTCACAATGCCTGCTTCCGAGTGCATGAGTGTGTTGAAACAACAGAAGACGGACCTCTTGCGACAGTAAGTTGAAACACCCGCCTTGATCTACTGAGTGGCTTTTGATCCCGTTTTCAGGTATCGCTTAGGAGCCGAGTATGCTCTCTTAAAGGCCAAATGCCTACGCTCATCAGACTTGCTAGTATTGCAGGCTTTAGTTGTGTTTCTGGTAAGTCTTCTGTGCCATTCATGCGAACTGTCTAATACTTCACAGACCTTTGTCAGGAATAGTGACAGCGAGCCAGATATGCAGACACTCATTAGCTTAGCTGTTGGGAATGCTATGAGGATGGGGCTTCATTGCGAAGAAGCCGCATCACACCTTTCTACCTTCGAAGTCGAAATGCGTCGCCGTCTTTGGTGGCAAGTCTACGTATTAGATGTCCGCATTGCAATGGAGTGCGATGTCCAGCCCAACATTATCGAGCAGGCGTTCAACACCAAAAAGCCTCTTAACATCAACGACAGTGCTCTTGACCCCCTTGCCAATGCTCTTCCTCATGATGTTACGGGAAAAGCAGAGATGACGCTTACTCTTATTCGTGTCCAAACCAGCGAGTTGACTCGACGCATACTCTTCTCCGACGACTTCAACAAAGCCAACTGCTACTCTACTCTATCTCAAGCACAAAAGTGCGATATGATTGACGAAATACGAAGCACAATCGAGACAGAACATCTGATCCACTATTCTTCACAAATACCTCTCGATATAATTGCTTCAGCTACAGCTAGACTACTTTTCGTCAAACTAAAACTCATGGTATGCATGCCCCAAGCGAGTCAGGGCAGAGGCAATCCATTCAGAGAAAACTACCTCGCACTATGCCTTGAGGTCTTGAAAGAGTCTCATAAAGTCAGGTGTTACAAGTCGGGCCGGCCATGGTCCTGGCTATTTGAGGCTTGTGTTGAATGGAATGCTTTAGCATATGTGATGCTCGACCTGTGTGTCGCGCCTGCGAGTACCAACTCGGTAGCCGCATGGAGCCTTGTTGAGGATATCTATGAAGAATGGAAGGGTGATGCCAATCTGGTAGAGGATCGTCGATGGCGCCATATCGAGGCTCTTTGGTCAGAGGCGACGACAGCGAAAACAAGGGCCTTTGATGCGCAAGCAACCCTGCCGAGTCAGCGTCTAAATTTTGACGCTCCAGATCCTTCGCCAAATTCTGCAGCATTCTTATCAATAAACGGGCAAGATGGACATGGTCTGACAATTGGGAAGAGTTCCCCAAATGAGTCTGAATGTTTTAGCTTCCAAAGCTCTGGTGCCTTTGACGCAATGTCTTCATCTTTTGGTCTACAAAGAGACACGCCTATAAGCCTATCAGACTTGCCAGGACTGGGAACTGCGTGCGAATGGAGTGAATCGTTGTTTGAGCAGTACTGGGAAGTCACAGGGTAATTACTTGAAGGCTACTTAAGTCACAAAAATGATTCACATTTCTATCACATCTATATATACAAAAGCTTTGACGTGGAAGGTGATAGCGCTTTAATGTTTAGCCGTGGTTATCAAGCGTATAGAGAGATAGTTCAAGGTACATCTTCCATGACATTACCCCCACGTTCGCACCGCTAATACGACACAAAAGAAGTCCCATGCTTCACAACAGCTAATATCTCGAACTTAACCTCAATTTCCTCCACGCCAATTCTGTATTCAGTTATTAGTTCAACACTTATAGCTATGTTCCGTTATGCTGGAAAGATCTTGACTGCGTGGAAAGGCCCTGAAAGACGGTCGCGATGAATGGAGGCTCGACGCTTAGCGACCGGGGTTTGTAGGAATGCCACGAGTCGTCTTTTTTTTTTTCTTCTCTTTTTTTTTAAAAAAAAAATAAAAAAATGAATGAATGAATGAATCAAAGAAAGTAGCAAACGAGAGGGAGGAAGCATATCAATCTTCAGCCCAGCTGTTGACAAACGGATAGATATGGAACCAGAGCGACACGTATGTGGAGAATCGGCTTGCCAAAAAATCCAAATTGCAACTAGAAAGATAACGCACTAAGCTAAAAGACGCTGTCGTCATCCTGGCCCCACTCCTGTGACTGCTCAGGCTCACTTCCCTCCGAAGCAGTGGGACTGCTAATACCAAAACTGAAGCCCCCGGGGGCGCGAGTGATTGACATGGTCTCTCCCACACTCATAATCGCAAGTCTTTGAGAAATGATGAAAATTTCTCTTTCACGCCTGGTACCCTGGGCAACGTTCTCACGGGCTTGGGGGCTCATCTGTGTGGTTGAGGCTGCCTGAGAGGAGGAGCGAGAGGAGCGGGTGGAGCGGGTGGAGCGAGAAGACCGAGAAGAGGAGCGAGGGGAGCGAGAAGACGGTGGCACACGCCGATCCATAAACTTCTGAGCTTCTGCCCTGGTAAAGAATTTTTTGACTGCGTTAAAATGCATTAGTTTCTGGCATCCTCTCATCCTCAGGTTCTGAATGTTGCGACAACTTACACTGCGATCCAGGATAGCCAATGACCAGGTGTTTACAATCGTACCAGTCGGTAAAGATACCAGTCTCTTCCCCTACACGAACGGCGTAGAAAGTTTCAGACATAGTGATAAACGGGTGAAAGCTAACTGATTGCTGGTGATAATTCGTGCCGTGGGAGGTAAGACAGAACAAAGTCGCTTGTTGACAATAAGGCGAGGGTTAAAGTGACGGTCGATATCGACCAAGAACTTCAAGAAAGTTGAGGACCTCAAAGATGAAAGGCAAAGAAGGTTGTGAGGATGATGGTTCTGTTGACGAAAAGACGGGTGATGGGGGGCACTTATATATGTGAACGCGTGCTACTGACCCATTTACTGATCTTGAGCACCCCCAGTAATTCCTACCTAAGATCACAAATCGAGGGCACCCTTTTTTTTTTCTCTTTCTTTCTTTTCGTAAGATTAGACAAAGATAGGCCGTTTTATTCTGGCCAAGCGTCCCACTTCAGGCGTTAGTCGGACATTTCGAATCCACAAACGCGTTTGAGAACGGAAGAGGACATAACAAATTAACATGGGTTACGGCATCATCATGCGAATCCGTCACATTGTCACATACTCCGTAAGAGGCAAGAATATTTGTATGATTTCAATCCGTAAATTCTAGTGACATCTTCGTACTCATGTGGTGAACATCTGCCAGCCTTCCTCTACAACGGCGTAACAGGATCAAGATCAGTCTTGGGGAAAATGATAGAATTAGGAGAAACCAAATTAAGTGACTATCGCGTTCAACTCTTCATTTGAGTTGAAAACAACATCCTCCAACTCTTCATCTGAGCTGGAGAGATCATGTTTTCGGGATGCTGTCCTGTCCGCTGTGCAGTGCAAAGGTCTCTCGGCACTTCCCGGTGTTTCTACAAGGTGCCCGCCATCCGAAAAAGCCATCCATCAAAGTTTCTTGAAGACCACCCATCTCTCTTCCTGTAGAAGTAAGGGAAGATAGAAAATCACATATAGCACCGAAAACCCCAAAACTCCATGCAAGACGCGCTCGATCAAGGCTGCAAACCGATTCTATGTGAAATAATGATGCAGAAGGGCCTGTTCAAGGCCTTTTCTGACGTGGATACAGTCCTCAGTCTTCTCACCCGTGTTTTCCTCGTCAAACGAGTCCACGTGGCACCCATCAATCTGTGATTGTTGTGGTTGAGGTGTATTCTGCCTCATGTACTGAGTGATGACACCCATTGCTCGATCGTAGTCCTGTGCGGTTTGTAGATCTTGTCCTGGGTGTGACATGGGGGACCCAGTTAGAGAAGGACCACCTTCATCAGAACCGTCATTGCCGTCGGTCAACACGGGAGAGGATGATGACATGTGCCGGGGATCACCAGGAGTCTCTGGCATTTGCATTGGGCCTGTACCAGAGCGTAGCCTCCTTGAAGATGCTCTTGTGGTTACATTGGGCCGAGACGTCGCTACAGGAGTCGAAACTTGAGCAGGTGAAAGCATGTTTTCGGTGGAGCTTTTTCCCTGACAGCGGTTCTCGTTGGCACTGGTAGATGGTTCGACACGACTTGGCAGTAGATGCAGTATCCCGTCATGGGGTGCAGAGCCGGAGGCTTGCGTGACAGAGGATTCAACAACTTCTTCCGCTCGCAACCTTTTACCTTCAATATCGTCGAGAAGAGATACATTCTGACCCGATTTGCGCTTCTTGGATTTCGGAATGCGAGGAGGTGAGGGAGGGGGGGGAGGCATTTCACCGACCCCAGGTGGCTTCTCCATCCGATAATTGAAAGGGCCGGAGAGACGAGACTTGGTCCTCGTAGATGGTGAAGGTGTAAGTGTAGATGACGGCGTGGGTGTGAGGAGAATATCCGAAGAAAGGCCAGATCCGGTCTCAGACGCAGAGCTGGAGTCGTGAATTGACTCCCCAAGATCATCAGTAGCATCATCAAACGAAAGTCCAACATCAGCATCCTCAAGAGGCGGCAGACTGGTAGAGAGTATTGAGTTAACCAGCTCGCCGGTGCTTGGACCGGCAGCCGAATCAAGCACTTTCCTGGATACCCTCTTGTTAAGAGGGTCGGGCAAACAGTTGACGAACCGGCCCAGACGAGAGGTAGACGAAACGGTTGATAGTGAAGGGGAAGCGCTTCGTGGTGGGGGGTTTTCGTGAGGTGGGTCGAGCGACGCATTCGAATCATCCAAAGAGCACTCTGAGAGCATGCCAGTCAAGATTTTAATTACTTGACGTATGGCGGTGTCGTTGTACCTAGCTGAAGGAAGTTTCGGATCTGAGGAAAGACGCTCATGTTGATCCATCAACGAATCTGGAAAACTACCATGGCTAGTGCCTTCGCGGCTCGCATGATTGGTTGAGTCCATGCCATCGTAGTTGTCGCCGAAAAGACTTCCAAGTAGCTCCGAAGCTGGATCATTGGGCTGGTTACCAGCAAGGCTAGGGCTAGCCGAGGCATCAGTCTCGTGACTGGCAGCAAGCCTTTCCCAGGCTAAGGTGTCCCACGATGCTGGCCCCCTATAAAGCTTGCCTTTCTCTACCGCATCGACGGCCAGGCCACCCTTGCAAGAACTCAAACGATAGCATTCATGCGATTCGTCACAGAAGAGGCACTTTGGATCGTTCTGCTTGTCACATTGTTGGGTGCTGTGTTTTTGCAAGCATCGTCCACACCGGACCTCGAAAGGGCATTGCTTGGCCATGTGATTAAGCCCCTGGCAATTGAAACATTGCAATGCGACATATCGGGGGTCTTTTGATCTGAAAAATGACTGTCAGAAATCAAGATTTTATTGATGAAGCTGATCTACTTACACAAAGCGAGTCTGAAATCCGCTCAGGGAATAAATTTTGCCCGAGACAGCCTCCTGAGCTTGGGCTAGGTCTTCTAAAACAAGCCACACGTGGCCTTGTTTCCAATATGCCCTTTTGATATCGAGGCCAGTCTCATGTATCCAGCTGATCCGGTGATCCGCAGGGTTCTTGAAGATTTTGAAAATGTCTTCCCTGTCCTGGTTGGAGAACCCCATCTTGTCAATGTCATTGCCAGTGATATTGGAGGGGCAGATGTAAAAGCTTTCCGCTTCGACTCTCCAAACCAGTGAGAATATTCCGGAGCATATGATCGGATTCCCGGATTTGTCGAGCATCAAGGTATGATTTGACAATCAACAGCACTCTGTTGGGATACATGGGATGAAATTGCACCGCAATAATACTGTCGAAGGGAGGGCCTGCTGCGCGACAATATCCGAGGATGCCTTCCTCTCCCAAAGCCTGCGCCCATTGAGGGTCCACAAGGACCCTAACGACAGTTTTGCGAGTGTCCTTCATGGCCGCTCGCTTCATGTGATTATATACCTTGTGCAAAAGAAACCCACTCGTAGACCCTTCGGATCTCGCCAACATTTCGATGGCGAGGAATAGTGTATGCTGCCGAGACTTTTCCTGCCTTCGGGGATTCCTGTAGTCGGTCATGAGACTTTGTCGCAAGGCCGGACCTTGCTGGGAACTCGCAGATCTTGAGGGCATGATAGTGGATAGAGAGTGAAAGAGAAACGAATGATAGATGGATGAGAGACAGTAAAATAGTAAATAGTCACAACCGAAGTAGTCTCGAATAGAGCCAAGGTAGAGAGCAAAAGTTTGACGAAGAGAGAAAGGGTCAAGTTTGTGGGTCAAGGGCACTCTTTATAGAATCAGGATCAGTTACTGATTGCTAGTGCCTACTTGGGCTTTGGGTAGCCACGGAGAAGTAAATAGATGGCATTGAGAAGAGGGCATGCCAAACACCCCCAAAATCTGGCCCATGGAGTGATTCCTAGCGCGACTCTCGCGTCAGTCCTAATCGCGTCCTGTTAAAAAATTTTACTCGGGACCAAACCGCGTCTGCTCTCATTCAAACGCGAAGAGGAGGGTCTAGATCGATGCAGGAAACCCATCCTTGTCAAAATATGGGTTGAGGTTTTCATCCTTGGACGAATGAACCCACTCAGCAGGAACAAGTGGAATCGCCCAAATTACAAGTTAAGATTAGCGATCCGCCAGACCCCTACGCGAAAGATTGACGAGGAAGAGCACGGAAGACCCTGAAGATCAAGAGAAGCAAGCACAATTGAGGCGATGCATTGATAATATTAGGTATTTGAGAAAGTTATTGTCATTGAACTTTACCACAGTAGCAACTTTTAGAATCTGTTTGCTTCGTAAAGCAACGTTAATATCTGATTGCAACTCAAAGTCTAAGTTAATAGTAATTATTATATAAGTTCGTCTAATACAATGCCACGGTCAAACGCTCGCAACATAATTCTTCTATAGGGTAGGAGGATAGCCAATGCCGCCGTTACCAAACTATGGAGGGAACCCTCCATGTATGGACCCACCACTATCCGAATGACCCGAAGATTTAGGCCATGTGTTTCAGAATTTTTTTTCCCTTCTCTGTCTCTTGTTTCCCAGGGGACCGACCGGACAATGGTGCCGATTTTTGATTGGACCATGACCCTCGCGTCATGAGTTGCATTTTGATCCTTGGCGTGAGCTGTGATTCTATGTCGACGTTGATCGTTATCGGCTGATTGCAAATTACTACTTAAGGCTTCCCGCACGTCGACTTCTTCTCAATTATCAATTCAGACTCATCTTCTATCTCACCATTATTATTTAAGCCAGCTCTTCTCTTCTTTCTTTATGTGCCCGTCTTGAAGGGTTGACTTAACTTTCTACTTTACGTTTTGTCATCCTCACACTTCGTTGTCAATTTTTTATCGATCTTTACTACTTCCGATATCCTCCTACCCCCAGAGTACTCCATATTATACCTCTGCATTCCCTAGAAGCAATGTGCGCCTACACTATCCTATACCACCCCCCCTTACATTACATATGCTAATGTGCCTACACAAGACCGCATGAGCGTTTACGCATATGGCGCATCGGTCAAACCCATGAGAACCAGGTATGTCAACCCATTCCTATGTGTACAGGATCTCTACTCACTAGGAACGTTCGCTTTAAGCCTAACGGTTACCGTTCAGGTCATCTAAGTCAACACTCAATTACCGTCGGAGTTACATGAGTCGACAATGGATCCCGATGATGCCCAAGGCCGCTTTCAGCCCCAAGTCCCAGGGCAGGACTTAAAAGAGTTCCGAGAAGATGACTTCGAGCAGAGACTTAACGAAGATAATTGGACCGAACTATTAATTACCGGCCTGATAGTCTGGAGCATTAATCTCAAGTCAGCCTTCGAAAGACTCGCGGCACTAGCAGGTGCAATCGCGCGGGAGAATAGGAAGTCTCCGAAGGGTCTCCCTCTCGTGATCGCGGTGCAAGACCCTTCTGTATACCAGGCCTACAAGAACATACCCGGTTACAACTTCTGGTATTCATCAGACGGGGTATTCACCGAAGAATACTATGAAGAATTGATCACACCGAAGCCGCGTAAGGCCAATCCCGCCAACTTCTCCACGACCGACACCTCCTCGACCGACACTACCCCGACCGACACTACCTCGACCGATACCTCACCCGATTCCCCTCTCGCACCAAAAAAGCCGGAGATACACTGCGTGGGCTTCTATGTTCATCAGTCTATCCCAACAACCTCGTGGCGCGTGAAACCCGACAGCGGGACAAACAAAGGCTTGGTTGCTACACTTGAGCTCATGACGGTTTCTGGGCCATTGTCTATCCACAACGTCTACAACCACATTAGTAGGCTCGATATAGACAGCCTGTTCGATCTTGTGGCTGGTCCTGCTCGTGACAAAATTCTACTCGGCGACTTCAACCTCCACCACGTGAGTTGGAGCGGTCACGAAAGAAACCAAACGACTAAAAGCAAACACTTTGCTTTTAATACCAAAGAGAACCATCTGCAGCTACTCTTGGAACGCGGGACAACAACGTGGTCCAACTCATCCGACGAGAGTGCCAGGAGCTCAACAATCGACTTGGTATATGCAAGCCAACACCTGAATCCTTCAGTAAACCACTGCAAGGTTGTGGAAGCCGCTGGTTTCGAGACCGACCACCGAATCATCGAGACCAAGTTACAACGAAAAGTGAATAAACAAGTCAAGATTCGACCTTGCTGGGACAAGGTGGACCAGAAAGAATTCATCGAACAACTAGCCCGTCGCTTACCGCCCAAAGATTATCCTGTCCATATCCCCGAGCACGTCAATGCCTATCTTGCCTTGATCATCCAGGCACTGAGCGACACTATCAAAGAATGTGTGCCCACGATACGCTCCGGATACCAGACGGAACGTCTCAGACAACTAGAGGCCAAGTCGGAGAGCCGGAGAATCACCATATCTTTGCTCCAACGAGGAGACCTTACGCCAAGTATTGTCTCTCGGATCAAAACTCTTCAGCGTCTGATCAAGAAAGACAAGCGCGAGATGTGGCGGATTTTCACCGAGGATGAATCTTCAACTCCATATATATATAGATACCTTATTCAATATCTCAAAGAGATAGATCAAGGCCACACATCTAAAAAAACACAATTGTTTGTTTACACAATAAAGCATCATGCCTGATGACTTTGACACGGTTTTCTCTCTCTCAACCTTGAAGCAAAATATGAAATGCTTGATGAGACTGGGACTCGAACCCAGGAGGATTGCTCCACCAGGAAATTGGTGTTAAGGTTAACCTTAACCTGGCGCCATAACCAACTCGGCCATCTCACCGGTTATGGGATCTATCTCTTGTACTCCTTTAGGG
>JAASAY010000331.1:0-66441 GCA_014822085.1 Fusarium stilboides | reverse complement strand
TATCAAATCTATCAAATCTATCCAATCAAGGTTTCTGCTTCTGATAACTCACCCTAATCGCTGTCGCAAACTCGATATGAGCACGATGGATTTCTTCTCTAAGATGCCAGCGCTGGCGCTAACTCATGTTTTTGCTCAAATTCAGTCCGAAAGGGATGTTTTGCAACTTATTCGAGCATCTCCAGAAGCACTTTAGCACTACATTCACCACCGTTGGACAATAATGCGACGTAGACTCGCTGAAATTCCTGCTATTGACAGGAATGGCAGCATCGTCCAAGATGCTCAAGCAATCATCCACTTTCCGCCGATTGAAACTAACTCACCCATGTCTCTCACCTTTATACGTGCCATGTCCCGATGTCTGGACATGTGGAAAGACCGACGTTTTCCAAACCCTTCAAGGCGATACAACCGAACAGGCAACGACCCAGAAGACTCATCAGGCTATACCGCTTCTTCTCTCGCCTAATGATCTTTATCGAAGATTATCTTGCAAAGTCCTTAGATTCATTTCCTGCCCGAGCTTGTATGGCGCTCCCGATGATGTCGTCGGTTACTCCCATAATGCATTTTCAAGGCAGAGAAGTTGATGTCAAGCCGGTAGCGCTTACCGTCATTAGTGAGCCTGAAAGGCGTCGCCTTCTCCTGCAAGCCTTCGTGAGATATGAGCTTCTTTGTAAGGTCTATCACCCACATGTATGGCCCCGTTTGGAGGGAACTATATATGCGGATACTATCGCCAGTTCACTCGCGAGGCTAAGTCTCAAAGACTATGAGGCACTTTATTGTGTTCATGAATACCTGAAGAGCCTTTATGGGGCTGTCTTCGCTCAATGCCTGGGATCTTGGTTTCCAAATCGGCAAATTCATTTAAAGTCAGCAAAACGAATGGCTATGTGGGGAACAATCGGTGTTGTGTCTCTGTCCTTCGCTTCTTTAAACGGCCGCGACCTGGTGAGATAATGGCGTGCTGCAGGTGTTGCGAGCCCTAGACTGGCATGTGGCATTCCATTCGCGAGTTCGGCCACGTCAAGCTGTATCATCATTCTTAAGAGCGATCACTGACGGAATGTTTTTCTTTTGTGTACCTATCTTAAGGTATCTATTCATATTCCTCTACTTAGTAACAAGTAATAGATGATGCGCTGTCAATTTGTTTATTCCAATTCGTCCTGCTCGTGGATTCCCCCAACAGGTTGTGATTTTGTTCTCAGTATGTGGATCATATCGATCTTAACAAAAAAAAGAGAGCTTCTTATAATGGATCTTAAGACTAGCTGTTACGAGAATATTTCGTCCAGAGGAATATCATCTGGCGAGCTTATATACTCTTAACCCGTTTAGCCACATATACTACTTCAATAACAAATAGCAGATTTAGCACGTGACTGATTAGATAATTGTTCGTATTGGTAAGGTATGAGTCATTTTCGCCTATAACTTCGTATCCAGAATCTAGACCTGGATCATCAGCATAGGCGAAGTAGAACTGTCTTAGAGCCCTAGAAACTAAGATATATATGCCAGCAGTATTTCAACTTGACACCCCCTTCGTCCACCACCTTCTCACTCCCCCAATATTACATGTCATTCAGAGATCAATGGATCCTTTCCAAGGCAGCCCCCACCATCCAGGAGCTCAAAACAGGGCAAGGCTGCCATCTTGACGAAGCCATCGCCCTATGCAACTATCTTAACAAGAACGTCGAGGCAGATCCAGCCGCAAGAGCCATAACTGCCAGTTTTACTGCCGAGATACCTTCCCGCTTGTGGAAACTACTTGCTGATACCCTCTTTCACTTCGAGGAAGACTGCGAGATGATATTGAACCTGCTTGTTCGCATCCAGGAACTTCCAACCAGCACTATTCGCTGGTGGGGACTGCCTGGGTTTGCCTACCAATGGCAGAGATATTATGAGTTACATCGAGAGGACTATCAGGGCAATTGGTGTTTGCAAGAAGCCACCCCATACCGCAGACAATATTGCAGGAAAGCTGGAACCCTTGAAGCAAAGATGTACCTTCGCGGGATCCCTGGAATAAGCGAGCTTGATGCATATAGGACCATCAATCTGATCTGTTTAAGGGAACAAGATCTCGAAGTTGTCATCTACGAGATCCACGCGTGGCTGCAGGTTGCTGGGTCAAGGCTAGCAGAGATGTTAAAGCCAACCGAGAACATGTCTTTCGAAAGAGCTGTCAGAGGTCGGTCTGACAAAACGTATATAATGAACGTCACAATGTTCGAGCACTGGCAGCACTGGAAAAAGACGTTCTTGGAGATTAGCTACGATGAGGAGTTTCTCTCGCCTGAGACGAGGGAGTTATCGCGGCAGTGTCATGAGATCATGAAAGCACAGCATATCAGATTGCCCTTTTTTGTCGATACATTCGCAGAGCGAAGGGTGCACCGGGTTCCAGATGAAAACATGTTTATTATGTAACAACTTGGGATTAGGCTTGACGTTCCTCTTAGATCCCACTGGTCCTACACTCGAACAAAGTTAAGTCTCTATCAGTTCTTCCCTTGTATTGATCTCGGTATTGTGAGCTACATACTAGGTGGCCTATGTACAGCTCATAAGTAGCCGAATGAGTCAGGATGAAATACCGTAAGATCTCACTAATTTGGCCGCGGTGAGGCTGGGACTATTGCGACTACTGCAAGGCTTGAGTTTCTTTGCGCGGCCATGAGTGGCTGATTCTGCTGAGACGCGCTGGGTTTTTATTTTGCCTTCCTACGTGATTTGCTTAGACGGGAAGAACCCCAACCCAGCCGCACTTGGTGGCGAACTAAGCGCGGCTAATTTCGTGGATATTTGCGGTAGTGATGGGTCAGCCGGATTCTCGGATAGGACGAGTACGATAGGAATATAATTCAGGACTTAAAGGGATGCTAGAGAGAATGACGGGGGTATATAACTGGATGCAAGTGCATGTAAAAATAAGTGGCTGCACGGCGATGAGGTATAACGTGGGAAGCCAACTACAAGAGTCGACGAAATACAAATGGAAAGCCGTGACTGGGAGACTGACTATAGCAAAGGAGCGATGCCTGCACTCCTACCATACATTCCCATTTGTCTTGATAGAAAAAGTGACTGCGATACATGCTCATATGGCACTATCTCGGCAGAGCGGCTCAAAGTGTACTTTTGAGAACGGGTAGCTGTGACGACTAGGTGAGGGATTTACTGGAAATTCTTGCATGGGATGTGTCAAAAAAGGGGTTTGAGGCCTTCCATGTCATGCATCTAGAGCCAATAGCAGTTCAGTCCCATGATCATGGAACGACACAGCTTTCCAGGAAGAGAAAGTCAATTACTTAACAAACCAAGTAAATAATGCTCAAATGAATGGGGTCGGTGGAAGACAATAGACCTGTTTCATCAACTGCAGTCCACTCTATGTGTTCGACCCATATGTCAGCGCAGATGGACAATAAATCGGATGGCATTTAAACGTTTAAACGTGCGTTAAGCATATCACGTAGCTGGTTCCGGTACATACTATGGATATTAATATATCCAAATTGTTCATTCCAGTGTTGAACACATATGTCCTGAAGCATGTCAACGATTGGGTAGTACCTGGGAATTTATCTCCCTTCAAATATTTTGAGCTTTCTATATATTCACCTAAACTCGACATCTACCATGGTTCTTGCGCCAAATTCCGAGAGTAATAATTGAGGTGTTGGGAGCTACCTACCTAATTGTGCATTTCCTCTCCACGCCTTCACTGTTGCTGCCGTGTCCACCACTTTTTGCCCCTCCCTTTGTGCTACGCTTAGATGCAAGCTAAAAGCGATCTACCGCCGCCACGTCTGTGTGCCGTGTATTAGCGCGGGAGATCCATGACCGAAGACCTGTAAGGATGATTCAAACCAAAGTTGTCTCAAAAGTCCCTGCCTTGTCTTAGTATGCATCAATTATAGCGTGAGTTAACTGGGAAACCCGGACTTGGTGCTAATGCCAAAGACATATTTATCGCTCACAATGACGTTCTTCTCGCAAACTACTACTCTCAAGGATTGTGAGTAATAGGAATTCTGAATGTAATATACATGCAATGAAGCTGACAGCCCTCATCGCCAGTTACGATTGGTGAAATGTTCTACAGGCTGCATCGTTTATCATCGAGCGAAGCGGGTCTAATTGCTCGAAAGTGTCGCCTCATGCGATGGCTGGTCACGAGTCATGGGCTGTTTCACGCTGTCGAAAGGGTCTTACTGGAGACATACCCTATTCGTTGCTGTCCACGATCCACGAGAAGGTTTCTAGTGCCACGCCGGTTCTGGGAAGCTTTGCAATAGCGCACCAGAATGAAGGTGAGGGAAATATAAACTTCATATAGCTTCAGATGCTTGATAAATATTGGAATGATAAAGAAATGCAAAATCACCTTATATTTAAGTCATCAGTGGGTACAATTTCTAAATGTCGGGGCAGGCAAGACTAAGTTCATGGTTGCGGGCAATGGAGAATATACGCGATGCCTCATGTATATGAAGTACTTGATCATGAGGATTCTCAGATAAGATGGAAAGTACCGCATCCATTCCGAACGTCGATCAAGGCCAAACTTTGACTCAGTTTCAAGCGCGAAGCATATTTCTTATGACTTGTTCAGATTCAACCAGCCATATGCTCATTCATATTCGAGTTGCTGTGTGTGTGTGTTTGTGCGTGTGGACGTATCTGTTATAGTGTTTTAGGACACCGCCGCACCTATTTCAAGGGATAGAAGCCAGGACGGGAGGAGTGGTAGCCGAACAGGAAGCCGATATTAATAGGAAAGGGTTTTTTAATGAATATTCCCAAAATGGTACTTGTCGACTACAGTTCACTATGATCCTACCATGTCATGATGGGTGCTATATATTGTGGGAGAGGCAAAAGTGAATGGCATGGATGTCCTGGTGGGACTTTAACTTCAGAAAGATTGCCGATCAAATATCCGGGGTACGCTCGCCACGGCGCTAGTCTTCTGGATTCCAGAAATAAATCATCGTGAGTAAGACAAAAGGCACTTAACTGACTGCATGCGTACGTGAGCTGCTAACTTTGTATTCCTGAATGTCCTCTATCTTGTAGGTTTGAATGCTTGTTCGAGTTAGTTTGCACACAGTGTTTGTGTGTAGTTTCTTGATGAAGCGGGGTATTCAAGACAAATTGCTATAGATAGAGCATGGTTCCTCTTGTATGCACTGAATGTAAGACATCGCTTCCCGGTCACAAACGGGTTCTTCAGATCTTACCCGAGGCTCTCAATTCAACACATCGTCTCCGCGATGCAACTAACTAGGACAACATTGCTTGCACTCTTGTGCGGCACAAGCATTGCGCCTTCAGTTCCTCCATCGCCCTCTGTCCGCGAGGAAATTGTCGATTCGATCTTGGCCTTGACTCAATCTTTTGACGACAAGAATGAAACCCTTCTTCGTGCCTCCCTAGCCGATGATGTTATTTTTGATGGTGAACTCTTTGCCGACATCGGTCTAGCCGGGCCAGACCCTATCATTCGGGGACGAAATGACGTGGCGAAACAGCTGCTTGCTGCCTTGAGCATGACCACCACGCATCACATCAGCAATTTTCGGATTCAAATGGGCGATAACAAGCAAGCGAACTTTACGGTGTATGCTCTTGCGTGTCATTACAAAGAGCTGGAAGATCCGAGAGAAAACCCGAAGAATCACTACATAATGGGCACTCGGTACGAAGGAGGGCTGAGGAAGGAGAAAGGTGCTTGGAAGCTCGTACGGTTTAGGCCAAGGCCTATGTGGCAGTCGGGAAATATCGACGTCATGGGTCTCCATGGGGCGTGATAGAAGACTGCTTTGATTTATGTATGGTACTCGACATTGCTAGTTGAAATGGCTTGGCTTCGAAGATTTCTGATTGGCCACTGCAACCAGGAACTGGTGGTATACATTGATAAGTGCATTCAATGTGTAGTTCCATTCTGCCTGTGCCTTTGAACGAGTGATCGATCAGATGATTTTGTAAGGCCAGGTACCTAGTCCCACTAGAAATGGTACATGTAATTCTAGCCACGAGCAGAACTTCATCCCTCCTTGAATATGGTACCTTTAATCTATAACAGTCTGAAGTGTGCCACGTTCGCGAAGCTCTAGTGTTTCATCAAAGACCCATGGGTGGTTAGGCATGAGATTATCCTGAATGTAATATACGAGGATTTCGAGATGTCATCTTCAGGCATGTGATCTCGGTTTCTAACCCCCGAGAGGCATCCCTCGTATAAAGAAACTCCTTACAGCCCTGGGGCAATGGGGGGCGCAACTGGCCATATCATTGGCTCCGCCCATCAGAACTATCTATCCATGGCATCGTTATGCCAAAGTAGATGTGAGACACGGCACATAAAGACACGGCACATAAAGACACGGCACATAAGGACACGGCATACAGAGACATGGTAGAACATGAGACATTGGCTTGGGCTTGGAATTGCTTCTAGTAGTCATTACAAAGGTGTAATATCATAGAACTGCCAGCCTCCCTTTTTAATATCTTTCCTGGTGTTCGGAGAGGCAAGCGGGAAAACAAATAGTTGATTTACTGAAAAGGAGAGAGGTAATATGCACTTTGACTCGTGATTGACTGACAAGACTACGGTTATAATTCTCAGAAGAGCTTTGAGCCCATTATTCTCAACCTTCTCATCTCTCATCGTGGTTTGACTCTGAAGGGTAGCCTGTATCGATGTGCTTTCTCATCCTACAACTCTAACTACTGGTTGGATTTCGGTCAGGTCAAGATAACCACCTCAGGGGTAGCACCAATGCGTGACGGAATTAGGAGGTCTTACACACCGGAAAGCCGTTCTACGGCTATGGAAACTCACGAAATAACTGGTTGTTGGCATACGTAAGTGACACAATGACATCTGGCCATCTCATTGATACTCCTTTTTGTTATCCTTTGACCTACTATTACACCGGCTGTTTGTATAGCGATTTGTATTCACGCATATGCAACGACCTATAGGTAGTGAACTTTTGTGTGTGACGAGTTTCTGAGTTGATGAGAGGCGATTCGGCTCAACCAAACACTCTCGGTTTGTTGCAATCACGAATTGTACCATACTATACCTAGCACGAGAGAGCTATGACGCAGCACAATGTAATCAAATCCGGCATTGATTCTCACTGAATTCATTGTGGAGTATATAAGATATTGGTTGATGGTATGTAATGGTTGGTTCCATTATTTGAAGTGCCGGTCGTAGTGTAATCATCACTGACCAATCTATATTGTTCAAGGGTAAGGGGGTCTCATGCATCACTTGCTTACACTGTTTCCTGCAAGGCACGAATGCATCTACTGAAAGAAGACATGTCCAAGTACTGGGGATTATCTAATGTTCACTATAACCTTCACTTCGCTTGCTAGTGATCTTCTACTAAGTGGGTTTATAATTACTTTGACGCTCTCGAACATGCCATAACCCATAAATGTATATCAAACAGGCACATTCTTGTTTACTTGATAAGGCCGAGACATTCTATCCTGATCTACAACAGGTATGATTCGGGATCACAACGAGTCACTCTGCAACCTTTTACTCTGTTTTATTACAATAGTTTGGAGAGAATTTAAGGCATACAACTCCCCAATATGCGTCGGTCAACTCATGCGCCTCGATACATTCACAGATCCGTTTGAACGTTCATCCCTAACATCGAAGAGGCTTTCTCGACAATCAACTAGTCAGCCTAACCTACCAGGATCACAATTGACAATATGAGTTGCATCTCAGCTGACGCTGGACTTCCTGACACGCCTGAGTGGGCGACTCAAGCCTATTTTGAGAATGGATCAGTCTCTCAGAAGATGCGAATATCATACGCTCGAGCTAAGTCGCTTGCTAAGCAAGTAAACATGACGGTCGAGGATATTATGGGGCCGAGCTCCAAGTTCTGGGAGTTCCATATGAACTGTGGGCTGACCTCCCCATATCATGCCACACAATCAGTACTGACCGATTCCAGATATGATAACCGCAGACACGGCAGTGTGTGTTATTCTGACAATACATTGGAATCTTTGCATAGGAACCATCGCCTCATATCCAGATCCGCACCCCACCGTCAAGTCCATACTCGAAGAACTGGAAGAATTCAAGTCTGTTGGGGAGTTCATGCTCACTGAAGTTGGTCATGGTCTTGATGCACGAAATATCGAGACTACGGCCACCATGAATTCAGATGGATCCTTCGACTTACACACGCCAGTCTTGCGAGCAGCCAAAATCATGCCTCCTACCACCCCACATGCCGCAATGTCCCGTCTGGCTGTCGTATTTGCGCGGCTTATTGTCGATGGGGTAGACCGTGGTGTCCGTCCTTTTATTGTCCGGGTCAATCAGGGCGATGGGACGATGTCCCCTGGTGTCGTGTCGAGACTCTTACCCTCACGCCCAGGTCCCAAACCTGTTGATCACGCCGTCACCACATTCCACCATGTGTACCTTGAGCCTTGGGCACTTTTGGGTGACATTTCAGGTTCTGAAAATCCCCGCAAAGAGTTCTCAAAGCATATTCGCCGCGTAACAATAGGTACTCTGTCTTTATCGATGGGAAACATACCAGTACTGCGCCTAGTGGCGTACATTGCGGGCCGGTATAGTCAACGAAGAACAGTTGCCGGTATGACTACGACCCAACGCGTGTCTATCATTACATTTTCAACCCAGCACACGCCTATTCTCGTAGCGCTGGCATCCGCTTCAGTATTCGAGGCCTTTGGGCGGGCGCTCTGCCAATCATTCGGCAGTGAAGATTCAAGGGTCTGGTCTGGATTGGCGTGCGTCTACAAACAGACTGTTTCATCCGCAGCGGAGACATTGTACAATGAAATGATCGACAGATGTGGTTGGCAAGGACTATATGCGCATAACCAAATGATTGAAATGGTCATGTGCATACGAGGAAACTCAATGGCAGAAGGCGACAAACTAGTTCTTTCCATTCGTACGTTGCAAACCGGACAACCTTTTATGGACTTATCAGCTGACCCAAACATCCAGGTCTGGTCTCAGAGCTACTACTAGGCCGATACCAGCTTCCCAGCCCTAAAAATCCCAAATGTCTTCTGGCGCAACATGAGGCTTCTCTGTGGAAAGAAGCATATCGGCTCTCCCGAAAGATCATGATCAGCCCTGGCAGCAATCGCAATAACGCCTTCAACGAACTGATCCTTCCACGATGTACCTCGCTTGTTAAGGCAATCGGACACCGTATGGCCTACGAAGCCGCAGAGTCATCAGACCTCGTCTCTCCCGATGCCTTGAAATTGTTCGAAGCAGAATGTATATTACAAGATCCGGGATGGTATGTCGAGACCAACAGGCTCTCGACGGCTTCGATGCACAAGCTTCACGTAGGGGCCGTGAGAGTGCTACTTCCCCAACTCGACTCTATGTTGAAGCAGACTAGAGCTTCCCCATGGGTGACCTCGCCAATCTTGAGAAAGGCGGATTGGGAGGTGTTTCTTCATAATCTTCCCGCATTTTCTCACGATGGCAATATACCACTGGTCGTGGACACGGACCTTGAAAGTCTAGGATCCGATAGCACACTACCTGATGATGGACACAATTATCGACCTAAGACTGAGGATTTTAATGGCGAACCTCTCCAGACGCCCAAGGATGATACCTGTCAGCGAGGGCCAGTAGCGCAGTGGTTTGTGCGTCACTTGGTACCAAATGCCTTGTTCGGTCAGAAGCAAAACGTCCGAACCATATGACTTGCATAACTCCAACCAGCCTAATTTTATTCTTTTTAAAATATGTATTAAATATCTGAATAATATTTGTATTTTTTTAATTTAGGGACTTAACCTTCCACACTCTTTTAGTAATTAGAACTCTGTCCTTTGGTTACTGTATACATGGTACATGTTTCATATGTGTCCTGCGCACGGGCGGCACAGAATTTCGGTCAGTTGAACTATTGGTCTACGCTGTCTCATATGCCCTTATGTCCTCTACCTGCCGTGTCTCACTAGCCACTAACACTGCAGGTATGTCCCAGCCCAGGAAATATTCCGAACCCACGGCAAAGATAAGAATTGAAAGATGGTAGACCTTTGAATTATGGACTAGATGGAATTCCCTGGGCGCATATCGTATTTGCGCTATGAAAGCAATACAACTAACTATCTCAAATGTTATGATTTATATTATTAAAGAGAAAAATCTTTGGAGCTATATTAGTAATCTTACAATATGTAAGACGTAAAGTATGCGGTCCAGAGCTGGGATATTTTTATAATACGGGCACAAATAAGTAACTATGATTAAATCAGACCGGACCCGTACTACACACGGCATGCATTCCCTGAGACCCCGAAATTTTGATAGTCAATAACTAATTTCACTCATTCCTTGTGGTTAACATTATCGAGATTCATGAAGGTTCCTCATGAAGTCTATTTAAAGAAGGTGGTCACTCCTCTGAGAACTGGACTCGATACTATCATCACTCACTCACTCATCAATCATTTTACTTCTCAACAGACACTTCTCCGAGCTCAAAAAAACACTCAAAGGCCTAGCTATCCCTTTCAAACACTTAAAATGCACGCTGTCACCATCATCGCTTTTCTGGCTGCTGCCGTTGCTGCTGGTCCCCAGGTCAGGGCGTTTCCCTCCATCAATGACATCACTGTCGCCCAAGCCAATAACGCCTGCGGCAACAACATGTCTGTCCAGTGCTGCAACAAGGTTACTAACAAGCAAACTGGCAATGCTATTGGCAACGGTCCCGAGATCCTCAATGGTCTTGGCATTGGCGATCAATGCTCTAAGCTGAACATCGACGTTATCGGTGTTGCTAACAACCTTCTCAACAAGGAATGCCAGGCCAATGCGGCTTGCTGTCAGAACAGTCCCTCTTCTGTAAGTACATTCATAGTATATATCAGAGTTTTACTGACATTTTTCAGGCCACTGGTGGTCTCATTAACGCTGGCCTTCCCTGCATTGCTCTGAGCTCTTTGATCTAAGCAGCTTTGCCTTAGCTTTGGGGTATCTCCAGTTCCAAATCACCTAGGCCTGCCTATTCAGGCTGATAGAGATCTCCAGGGCGGCCTGGGCAAAACTCTGATGCCAGCATGGACTTGCTACCGATGTCCATTGTTGCCTTGCCGAGATGGGCATTAAGATGGATTGAATTATAAAGGGATGAGGGGTAGGATGCTGTGAAGGATGGAATAGTGTATCGTATGCTTGAATTTGGGATAATCGGTGGTTTTAACCAGTCCGAATATATGTAATGTTATAATTAGGAAGGGTGTGGAAGGGAAAGTTGTTGTTTAATATTGATACTTCCAGGGCACCAACTGTTCAAGAAAAACCAGACCTTTTGGTCTATTATTCTTCCGCTGTTGTAGAACTGCATGCTCGTAAGTGCTACTTGGACATAAATTTGTTCTTTGAGAGACTTAGATGTAGGACATTAAAAGTCATTTAGGACCGACCGCATAACCGCTAATGCTTTTGGCTTGTCACGATATATCGGAACGGTCCCTATCAAGAATGTAATTCAGATCCTAGCATTTTGCCTAGCAGTAATTACGAATTATGCCGTTCATACCCTGGAAGGCTTTTATCACTTAAGTATTCTTTCCATTGCTTGACGGCGTTAGGGGGAGAACGTTCCATGTGGCATGTATGAAGCATGAAGAGCGAAATTGATCAGTCAGCTACAGAATTCATTGCCCAATTCTTTCATGGTCTCCCACTGAGGGAATGAGGTGGGCTATTTTCAGGTTTTTCACCTATACGCTCAGCAGTGCATGGCCCTCTGACCTTCCATTCACCTAGCTAGTTGTTAGGTCTAACTTTCTCGGCGAGGACCAAAACATATTTAAAGTAACGCAAATCACATCATTACAAATATCTTGTGATAGTGTATGGGGACGTGTCAATGTTCAAAGTAAAGGAGAGAGTTCCGTAATATCAGGTTTTTTTTATACAAGCACTCTTCTTAACAAGCTTTTTGTTCGATAACCATCCCCGTACCGATCACGCTAGCAATCATTCTTCCGCGCATCGGGACTTCATGCGGCACGGGAAAGGTTTATGCGAGGGTATGAGTTCCCAGACCAATCTTTCCATAGCATAAAGTAGAGGTCGGTTCCTGATTTTCACCCTCCACGAATGTTTCATCGAGAAACTAGTGACCTTTTGCCACCTTGTCATCTGCAGGGAAGCTGCACGGAGATCCCATACCCGGCAATCTGGAATTTTAGGACAGGTAAGACATTTTCCCATGCCCTGGGCTGTGGCTTCAGACGAGTTTGATGAAGAAGAACGTGGAAACGGAGGTGCCGTGACAAGATTATCGGTGTAAGACAACAAGAGCAAAAGCAATAGATGGCCTTCGACGGATGTGAGTCGTCCCAAGACATGTAGAGTGAGTACACAATACAAATAGGGCAACGTCGTAAATGTCATGATTGCATATGCAGAACGGCGATGCCGATGGTATCGAATGTAGAGTTGCTACGTAAGGTCACTCAAAGGCTACGTTAGGAAGCGCATGGGCTTGGAGGACGAAGCAGTTCCAGACTCGTCGACCAGAGATCATTACCTATTAGTCGAGCAGTAGATGAGAGATCGAATCGTTCGGAAAATGGGGTTATGCCTAGCCCTGCCTGGCATTCCAGAACGGAGTAACAGATAAATTCAAGGCGCGTTGTGTCGCCTGGGTATCTGTGTCGCTCGTAGGATGTTAGTGCCCAACACTCTGAAACCCGTCCGTTGTTATTCAAAACACTTCGATAATTTTTGCTCGGGATCCTACAACCTACTGACCCGATTGACTACGACCCAACTCCATGAAACGACAAACCGGTGGCCCAACTTCAAACTTGACAATCCGTGTAGACAAGTCAATCGACTCGTTACAAATCAAATCCCCGGTCTCGCTCTGTTATCGACTTATCTACCTACTTTTCTGTACATGTTCGGCATCCTCAGTTATCTTTCTCTGGTCTATCACGAGTCACTAGCCTTGGAACTGTATTGAAATGGGACCTGAGGTGTGACTGATGATGCTTAGAGAATGCTCGATCGGAATCATATATGTCGCATTCACAATCGAACCACGGTACACAGCCGGAAAATCATCTAGATTCAGATTAAGCGAGTAAAAGCAATGCTACAGTAAGACGTTCCTCAGACAGATATGACAAAGACTTCAATCACAGCCCTGATAGGCAGGGATAACAAGCAAGGCAGATAGTGGCGGGAAAGCAATTTGATGGTGATGAGCTTCCCACGCTAGATTAGATGCCTTGCTGAGCTGAAAGGCCACGGGGTTTCCCCTGTTTCACTTGGTCCCTGAAGATCGTGTGCCAATATTCTCGCTGTGGCTAAAGTCATCGCAAGCATAGTAAGACATGATGGCCAATCAGCAGCTACCTCTGCCGTGTTGTCTGGATTTGAGGCGCTTCTGCTCTCAGAGACGAGATCGAGTATGGATAGCCTCAAAAAAGTCCAAGGCGAGTGCAAGGCCTGTGCTGAATAGAGCAAATTGACCTCTTGTTGAGACCCGGTCTGGACCAAGACCCTGGTAACAAATCGAGTGCCTGGACCATTTCGCGATGGCCGTGGTGAAATGCCACGATGTCAGTGAAATATATATATTAACTACAGCCTCGTTCGACGACGTAAAACAAGTTATCATCACACCATTGAGTCAAGACACCTTCTTTTCATACCAAATCAGCGTTGATCATCTCGTGGCCGCAACATTCATAAGCATACCAATCGACAATAAGCTGTCACAGCCCTTCAAGTACAATAGGCAAAGATCAACAATCTGCGCAGCCCTGTCAAAATATAAGATCTCGATCCAAGATCTCGATCGCACAGAAGACGCTTGGGATACCCACACACATCATGGATTGCTTACTGGAAACCAACCAACGACACAAGCTCGCCTACGTTTCCTACTGCTTTCCCCCCCGGGAAGTCTCGCCGACTACCCTTCCCGCATCACTAGCCTGTTCTTCTGCGGCCGCCCCTTGTTCCTTTCCAAACGATGTAACATCTGCCAAACGGCCTGCCACTCTTTCTCGGAAACCCTTCAAACCCGTCGGCTCACACCCTGCCATTTCTACGCCGTATGGCCTTCAAGAACGCCGTTTCGTCTCCACGTTTGACACAGATCCTACATTCTGGGTGGCAGAAGGGGCTCGCTCTCGTGTCAATGGTACAGGGTGGGGTTATTTCCCAGCTAAGAACCATACTGAGCGAACCCTGCCCGAATATCGTAACGGTCAAGATTCCGAACATGACACCTATGAAGAGTGCTATGACGTCAATACTGCCGATTCATCAAGTGGTTCGGTGGAATTCAAGTCGCGATGGTCAATATCCACTACTCAAACCCAGGAAAGCATTGACACACTGGATGAAGATTTCTGTAACGACACTGAAGCCTCCAGCTTGCACGAGGACGACGACAAAGTGGTAATCCTCGAGGCGTTTCGAATTTCACGGGATACAGTTGCGTTAAGCCCTACCCGCGTTGACATCATCCGTACTTCTCGACATCAAGCGGCACAGGACGATACACAGGAAAACAATGGCAGGTCATCTCAGGCTCAATATAGAAAACGATGGGGTGTTATTTTCTCAGAGGAAGAAGCTAGGATTTATAGGTTTTAATTTTGTCGAATTTATATTGTAGACACTATATCCCTTAAGACTCATACAGTTTAATTCCAAAGTAACAACTTACTAAGAAGGAAAGCCTGATCTAGATTATTTAGAGAGATATTTAGATGTGGAATTCTAGGTCGAGTTAGATAAATAAGTCAGATTTTCTTGCTGAAGACACAGTTCAGTTTACAGGTGTGGAATAAAAAAGAAGAATCTGATTGTTGTCGAAAACATGCTGAGATGGTCGGGATACGTCGATATCAATGCCGGTTGAAAGTGCGATGAACAGACTCGACACTGGCTTGAATTGTTTGCAGGGTAAAAGACAAGATCCGAATGGCTAGTATATCTGACGGCATCTCGGACTTTTCGAAGGATAGTTATACCCTGGGTGACTATGGCTGTTGTCGATACATGGTGCATACTTTGCCGCCGGTGATTGTTTGTCCTCGTCTTACCTAGCTTGGATCTGGTTTTTGATCCCTGAGGTCATTGTGTCCGCCAGCAATGGAGGTATCTATCTAATGAGTATACTCTTAGGTTTGGCCTGTAATGTGAAAGAATGCATCAAGAGCTCTATGGTTGACAGTACTCGTAGAGTCTAGTCTGATTGATTACTGCCTCCGTGACACGAAGTCTTTCGTCCTCCCTTTTTCATCATATATGTAGAGTCCAACGTAAGGATCCGCTATACTCTAACAATTAGCTACATCCCAGCTTTATTTCATGCTTGCTTTACGAGCCTTTATGAATAGGGTACGATTAGATATCTGTAATTCAGATAAATGCCCGAGAAATCTTCTCTCCGTCATCTTAGTCTGAACTGGAACGGATTGTCATAGGTATTTTAGTTGTGCAGGAGGTCTTTACATTTCAAAGCTCGCTGATGTTTTCCGAGCCTTGGTACCATCCGAAGCTTTTTCCACCCCGCTTTTCCATCCCCGCTGTTCCTGTCCTATGGCCTGTTCCCGGATGTTATCAACTTCGTCTTTCTACTCTCCCTCACTGCTACCCGCCAGTTCCCAGGCTATGTCACAAAGATTAGGGATTTAGCAACGACGGAATCCCACAAAGTAGTGACTAAAGAAGAAACAATAGTAGGTTCGCACTAGAATTACTAATGCTGAGTCCATTGTGATACACACTTTGTTTGGTCATGTTATTGACATAAAGTCCACTATATATGCTTGAGAGTATATAAAAGGATCGGAGAATAATTTTACATGAGAAGTAAATAGCATCCTCGGAAAGGAGAAAAAGAATAAAAGAATAGTATGAAGGAATGTACCGAAGATAAATATGTTGTCGGACCCCACTGACCAATCACCATCTCAGTCCACTTATTCGACTTATAGCCCAAAACCCCATTTGTAATAACATAAACGAATTTGCAGAGAAATGAAAGAACCCGGAAACAGCGTCCATCTCTTAGGCCTCATAGGTCTTGCCGTGCTTGGAGTCCAGGCCGACGCCAATGTCGTAGTCGTCATCGTAGCCGCCACTACCATGTCCGGGGTTTTTGTGAGTGGGATAAGGGGCTTTAGTGATAGTGCGGGCAGCGGTCTTGGTCACTGTGGCGGTCTTGTACTTGGTGACCGTCTTGTAACTAGTGACGGGAGGCTCGGGCTTGTACTGAGTGACAACATCAATCTTGGTCAGGGTGTACAAAGGCTTGCAGATGTGGTCTTTGACGGTGACTGTAGCAGTCACGGTCTTGGTCTTGTCCCAACCATCCTTGTGCTGGCCGGTAGCGAGGACGACCGAAATGGAGAGGAAGGGAGTAATCAGAGTAGAGAACTTCATTTTGAGAGTCGAAGTAAAGATTCTTCGACAAAAATAGTATAAGTAGGCTGTAGTTGGCAGGATGGCAAGGAAGTTAGATTGATAGATGAAAGCTTGAGGAGAGAATGTGTGGATGGGTGCGAGGAGGAGTGGTTTTTATACTGAGTGTCACTTCTAATATGTAGGATATTCTGTCACTCCTCCTTGGTGACAACTACGAAATGCTCATTCTGGTTTGGCACAGTATCTCATTTGGTGAAGTTACTTACAACCAAGCTACTCAGTCCGATTAGCATATTGCCTTGCACCCTCACACCTTAGCAACTATGTAATACACTCCGCTAAGCTCATGTCCTTACCGTAGACCAGGCTCATGCAGGGAGACCTTAGTGCTTACACGGCACGTGGATGATTCGGATAGTCAGAGCTGGAAGAAAACGGGTGTCCGTTGTATTTCGGACTTTCGGAGACCAAATGTACAATCAAGGCTATTACAAATTAACATCTGATACTTCTGTCACTGGAAGTTAATCACGACTTCTACTATTAATTATTAGAAAGTCTATATTAGCTCTCCATATCCTTACACGTAGTATATAGCAGCGAAAGTTGCTTTTAAAGAGACATATCAGTTTTAGACCATTGTTGCTAAGGTACACAGGGTACGAAGAGCGTTATGCTTATTGTTTAATTAGCAATATGATTCTTATAGTAGTGAGACACGGCGCGGCACAAGTGTCGCGCACGGCTCACTTAATTGTATGTGTTTCAGCTTCCAGCTACGCTGGTCTTAACATCTTTGATATTGTCTTTTGAAATTAACTTTTCGACTTCCCACTAGAGCTCTCGTCTCCTCCAATCAATTCCATTTGTCTGCGATTGCCTTCCGAACTGTAAGGCGTGGCTGTCATTACTAGTGATGTGCCGTGGCTCGGCGGTACATCAGTATCACCCTTGCATCGCATCGCGTTAGCGTCCCGCCCCATCTTTGTAGTCTCACTTATTGCTGTTTTCCGTGTTGAGCCACTCAGAGCAAAGTAAAGAGGCCTCTTCGATGGTCATAGGCCAAGGTGCGGTCTATTGGTCCAGCCCGTTCAACAACCCGCATCACTGACACCAGACAAGGCAAACGGCCGAGGTGGTTCCATACGGCTTTTGGCATAAGGATTCTGCCGTATTCGATAATTCTTATCTCAGGAAGACAGCATTACATGACGTATCGTTGCTTTGGAACGTCTAGTCAGGTGTATTTGAGATCGACTCGTCTGTAATGCGAGTGGGGTGTTGAGAGAGCAGAGCCGGTGTGTCATCTTCAACAGCCAACCAGAAAGGGCTTCAAATCTCATCTACTTGGACAGTCTGTCCAGCAAATTCTGGAACCCATCGGCCAGCCCCCATCTTTAACAAGACTTCTTTACTATCCCACCGGCTACATTCAATCGCATAGTCCAAGGGTGTCTTTCCCGATATTGTCGTTGCCCTTATATCCGCCCCAGCATTAATCAGAATACTTGTCTTTTCCTCTGTATCAACCCAACCACCAGTATATGTAGACCCTGGAACTCCAGCCACAAGATGCAACGGCGTCTCACCTTTGTTAGTCCTTGCTTTGATATCAGCACCCATTCCGATCAACTTGAACAGCACTCCGGCCTCTCCGAATGATGCTGCGCAATGTAGAGGCGTTCGCCCCTGATCGTCCTTTGCTCTGACATCAGCACCTCCTTCTATCAGTATAGCCACCTTTTCAGTGGATCCATGCGCAGCCGCTGAATGTAGAGGCGTGAGTCCATTGTCATGTGATGCTTTGATCTCAGCGCTATATTCGATGAGTAGTGTCACTATTTCGTCGCTTCCATATGCAGCCGCCGAATGGAGCGGCGTCAGACCCTTATGGCTCATGGCATGGATATCAGCACCTTTGGCAAGCAATAATGAAACATGCTCGGTGCCCCCATGCGAAGCCGCCAGATGCAGGGGAGTCAATCCTTCGTTGCTCTTCGCCATTATGTCAGCGCCATTTTCAATCAATGATGAAACTTGCTGAACATCCCCATATGCAGCCGCGGAGTGTAGAGGTGTTTTGCCCTCACCGTCCCTTGCTTCAATATCGATTCCTGCTTCGAGGAAGTATTGTATCAGATCTGGAGCGCTCTGCACAGCGAGGTGTAGAAGAGTTTGACCTTCTTCACCTCTCGTCTTGACATCTGCTCCGTGGCTGACAAGCTGCTTAACACAAGCTTGGCTGTCGCTACAAGCGTGATGCAAGACTGAGTTTCCGTTGTTATTGACCACATTTGGGTCTGCTCCGGCGTCGAGAAGTATCTGGCATATGTCGATAAACCCATGGGCAGCAACAATATGCAATGGGGTATTTCCGTAGGCATCCTGCGCTGAATGGTCTGCCCCTGCTTCAATCAGAAGTTTCACAATACCCGCTCCTCCAAACAATGATGCCACGTGAAGAGGCGTTTCTAAATCGTAGTTGCGGGCCCGAGTATTAGCCCCAGCCTCCAGAAGCAATCGGGTCACTTCAGCTGAGCCGCTACCGGCAGCGGTGTGCAAGGGTGTGACGTCATCTTCAGTTGGAGCTGAGACGTTGGCTCCAGCGCTGATTAACAACTTGACTGCTTCCTCGTGGGCGAACTGGACGGAATAGTGGAGAGGAGTGTATTTGCGCCATGTTTGTGTCGCTGAGACATCGGTGTCAGTCTGTAGAAGTTCCTCCAGGCGACGATGGCATTGGTGAAAAGCAGCTTGGTGCAGACTTGTCATAGCCCATTGTTCCTCACCAGCGGCGTGGCAAGGACAGGACGGGTCTCTTTCATCAGACATGGGAACTAACAAATTAATGTACAAAAGCAAACCATGTCTTGCAGGGCGATGAAGGAGTGTGATATAAGGCGGCGAAATTATTGATATACGTTGATTGCTGTCTAGGATCATGTAGGCAGCAAGTCGGACATTGCCATTTGAGGTTGGGGCCAGCTGAGCCAGCTGAAAACTAGCCTCAGAACGGAAGGTCTGGCCGTAGCTGCAAAAGAGATTTGTCGGAAAACTGGGGTTATCGATAACCTGTCCATCCTCCTCTTTTCCAGCCCCAGATTTCATTAGGCACCACAGTGGTGCCAGCCGTGTGACAAGATAAAGTTCCGTGACGAGCAGCTATTTTGACCGAAGTGAGCATGAGGAAGAGGTTTTTGAGAGTCTTGTTCTATCTAAAATGGTGGGATCAATTCCCCAGCTTTTATAGATGGTTAGCCCCAGACCAGGGTCCTAAAGCTCGGGCCTAGCTTCGGTCCGAGACGACACGGGATTTGCTGACAAGTTCCATACGACTGATACATGCAAATGAAGTCTTGCTGGAGACTCTATCAGAAGACTGGTACAGTTGGTACTGATAAGGTCGCTAATACTAAAATGATAGACGCGGCTCCATAGGGCACGACTTCTTCAACAACATAAGAGCGACCGAACTGCAACGTCTGCCGATAAAGACAGGTGCACCAGCTTGAGAATGTGACGGGTACCCCGGCTAGTAGGAAGATTCAGACGTCAAAATCTCTACTCAAAAGGGTTGTTTATACTTCGGAGGATTTCCTTCAGACATTGATGTAGAGAACTCCACTCCTCATCGCTGCACCATGAGATCATTTGACGAGCGAGAGCGTGGAGAAGCAGGACGCGACCAAAGTACCATATCACCTTGTGATAGCTGTCATCCGACCGTGTTGTGTGAGTTATATGATCCAGCCAATGATAACTATATTTTTATTTCAGGCCACTCTGTCGCTATGACCCTACTCAAGTTATATACCTGCTTTGAGTACATTTGTCTTATACCAAGGACGCAAGTCTTCCAAAGATCACTTTCTAAGCCGGTTTAACGACGCCATTATCTGCAAAACTCCCAACTCTGACAGCGTTGTACCGATTCTTCTTCCTGTCTGAAGAGTCTACACAGTTCGCATTACCATCGTATCTCTAGTGTAGAAAGTAGCTTATAGTTTGAACGCCGCGATAACTAGACGTAAAAACTTCCCACTTATGACCCTGCATAAACACACCGGGCAAGAAGGCCACCTCGTCTATAGCAACTGGCCCAGCTAGCTTCTCCAGTAGTCTCCATTGGGTTGAATGCTATGCATATATTTGAAGACTTGCTCGTTTAAAGCTTTCGTCTAAGCGTTTGATTTGTATGCTTACTGTTGATGGTCGCTTTTGTAGAGGAATAAAACCAGTGTGGTTGAGGGTCCCTCTAATTTGCCAGAGTGTATTAGCGGCTACTGCAGACTCTTTGTCAAGTTGAGGGTTAATGAGAAGAGCAAAGTCTATTTTCTTGCCTGTAATATTCTCGATACGATATTGAGGGAGGATTGTAGCAGTGATACTAGTGGTAGCAGAGTTAGTTATCCATTCACCGACCAAGCATGGGGCGTTGTAATGAAGACTCACCGAGGGCATAAGCCCGCTAGTTGTTTACCCCAGCCTTTGCGGCCATAAAGTACTGATTTAAGGGTAGGCGTATGAACCAAGTTGTTTCAGTCGGCTTCATCTTGTTCCAAGTCTGCCGTATCTTTGGCTTTGGCCACTATCTGTATCATATTATCGATGCTGCATGTTTCTGCCGGCGAGGTATGTTGAGCTTTACTATTAGCACTGGCATAGATATCGGGCTCAAATTCTAAGAGCGATCTGACGTAACGCTTTCGCTCAGAAACGACGGCCTAGATAAACCCTCTATTAGCCTCTACCTACATGCCGCTGTTGCGGTACGGCCTTGGTCTTACTTCCAGATGAGCGGGTATAAATCTTGACTTGACGACGCGCTGCATTTCCAGCACAAAGTTGGTAAGGGAAAGTGGCATGTTGTCATCGTTGATATTCATCGACTTGGACTCGCTGCCTTTGGAGATGAAGTCGTAGTTGCTGCAGTTGCCTCGAAGGAGATGATGGCCCGGATACTGCACTGCTGGCCTTTGAAGGCAGTGAAGGTGCATCAGACCCTAGAACGGAGGTTGTGTTATTTCCTCGGGGCGTCTCCTCCTGTGCTGCTGTATCGTCTTCAATCGAGCCATTTCGGTTAACCTGCGTTTTTTCGGCGTTTGTTCTTGTGACATCCTACAGTGACAGCTCTCGCTCGTGATTCTTTTGAGACATGATGGCGGTGACAGGAGAATTTATCTCTTTTTGCGCGTACTTCTGAGCTCGTCTAACTTGCGGTTACTTAGTTGTACGTCCAGGAATTGGTCTGGGATGCTGTGGTTGACGTGAACGTCAGATCCAACTTTGGGTGTAGGGGAGGATCGTCTTATTATGGTCCATTTCCTGAAGCGGTATAGCGTTACCCGGTGATTGACCAACACGGATCTTATCGCCACGTGACGGTGAATCACCCTCCACTTTAGTTCAGGGTAGCAAGTCGCCCTCACAACGTTTTTTTCTTTTCTTTTTCGAACAGCCCAATGAATGCATTGATTTTGAGGGAAAGCAAGATTGGTGTTGGTAAGATATAGCCGACCACGGATGATATATTAAGCCGGTGTCAAGTATTTGCCTAGACTATGTTGCTGCTCGTCCAGATCAACGGCATCTGAATTGAATTATCACGTGGATTGGATCAACCAGGGGATACCCAGTTCAGCATCGAGCCAGCGCATGCACCTTCATACGCCACCCCAAATGTGCTTATAACTCCCCAAAACCGCTCAATTAACGTCTTAAAATATGGGAGGGACGTCGGCGGCATTGGAAATGGTGGCCTTGTTGCGCTCTCTAATCATGATAGGGGGGTGGCGGTGCAATGGTGAGGTTGGGTTGGTGTAGGAGCTGTCTGGTCTGGTCAGAGGTCAGCTCTTGAGCGTACTTGAAGCGAAAGAAGGGGCAGTATTATAAAGTACTGCAACCCGCGCAGACGTCCGCCTAGACTACTATAGAGAACAATATTTTCCTACGATTTAAGCACAGTTGTTGGAACACCCTTGGCTTGGGGCATTCTTGGTTGAGAGAGACATGTACTTGGAGATGAGCATCCTTCAACTCTTCGCAGAAAAATCGTGTTCTTTACAATATGTGAAGCGGGCCCCGATACTGCACCTTACAATAGTTGTTGGAACGATCTCGTTGCAAAAAAGTTATATATCGGATATAATCTAGAAGACCGGGCTTTTCAAAATTTTATGGACACATTGCTCCGTTACCTGCAATAATTTGACCAGAGACCCAGGAGCTATCCGAATCACAAAGGAACTTAACGATGCCGGCTATCTCTTCAGGCAAACCAACTCTTTTCAAAGGAATTGCTGCTTCGATCCGTTCGACAAGTTCCTTGGACTTGCCTTTGTAAAAGAGGTTTGTAGCAGTTGGTCCTGGTGCCACAGCATTGACTAAGATACCTTTCGAGCCTAAGTCCTTTGCTAAGACCCTCGTCATTTGTTCTACCGCACCCTTCGTAGCGGCGTAAAGCAGATAATCCGGAGTAACTGCCGAATAATGACAGACACTGGTGGACAGAAGTATGATTCTTGATCCTGGAGGCATATACGGCACAGCTTTCTAGGAAAAAGATTAACAAACCGCCAAAATAATACCTACGTGACTGATCTGGCTCACCTGGGTTAGGAAGAATGGGCCTTTGACATTGAGTGCGAACGTGTTCTCAAAGTCCTCCTCGGTAGTGTTTTGAATGTTACGCATAGGCATAACGCCCGCATTTAGTATCAGACCATCGATCCTTCCAAATTTCTTGACAACAATGCTGACTAGCTTATCGATGTCTTCCAGACTTGCAACGTCGGCTTGAATGGCGACGGCACGATCGGTACCGATTGCGTCTACCAATGTATTTGCGGACGTGGCGTCTGAATTATAGTTGATTGCCACACAGGCACCCTCACCTGCGAGCTTCTCGGCACAGGCTTTCCCGATACCTTTGGATGCTCCAGTAATTATAAAGACTTTACTCTGAAGATGGGACATGGTTGCGAAAATGGCATAGAGAACCTAACTCAAGTGTTGAAAAGAACTTGTACACTGCGAGGATAAGCTGCGTAATGACGCTACTTAAAACACTTGTTGAGCATTGAGGGCTGGTGCTTGGACTGCACCCGCTACCAGGATTAGGCAACAACAGACCCCATAGAGACCCCTCCGGCCAGTCCTTCTAAGTGACACTCCAGCCGTCTGAAGTGGGGATGATGAAGTGTGAGTGGAGGTTTGCGGGACGTGTGGGCCATGCGGGGGGAGATACGGGACATGTGTTACACGGGAGGAGAGGCTCACGGCTAAACCGGCTTACACGGATCCAGCTTTGTCTCGGGGTGTTTTCTCATCTGCTTGGTGGCGACTAATATACAAGCGATTGAATCGTACCATGAGGATGCTGTTGCAAATACTGTAAAACGCCAGGAAAAAGGGATATGTCAGTGTTACTTCTTTCCCAAAGGCCTGAAGAGGAGTGTTGTGAAAATTGTGGGGAGTTTGCGGGGGATCGCCACTCCTGCTGGAATCGAGGTGAGACAGGGGCCCTCGCGGGACATTGATTCCGTGGCTTGATGCCCAAAAAAGACATATTTGTTTCTTGGAAGGTTTCTCCAACTCACCCTTGGAGGACCAATTGACAGATTGTATCTATAAAAGATTATTAATTATCCCCCAAAGGCTCCTGAAATACTAAGCAACTCTCATCCTTGCAAAACAGCAGTACTATGGACAACAGCAGTGAAGCCAACAACTTTAAGGTCATCGTTATCGGTGGAGGTCCCGTCGGATTGACTTTAGCACATGCTCTCCACCTCGCTTCCATTGACTTTGTTGTGCTTGAGCGAAGATCCGACATCATTGAAGACAAAGGGGCTAGCATCGCTCTGTGGCCTCATACCTTCCGAGTCCTGCATCAGTTCGGCCTTTTGGACAAAGTACGGTCCGTGGGTAGCGAGCTTCATCACCACTTGTCACTTACCAGTGGTGGATATGCTTTCAAAGAGGGCACAAGGTGGCAGCGTATGCGCGAGAAGTGAGTTATACACGAACCGGCTAGCTCGCATGTTTGACTTACACCTATTTACTAGCCACGGCCATGCACCAACTGCCTTTCACCGTGCCGACTTGGTTGCGGCCTTGTATAATGGTCTTCCAGCCACTGGGAAAGACAAAGTTTTGACCAACAAAAAGCTCGTCAACATTGAGACTGAACAACATGGTGTCAAGGCCAAATGCGCCGATGGCAGTTTCTACGAGGGTCTATGGTCATCGGCACTGACGGCGTTCACAGCAAAACTCGTGGTATAATGCGCCGACTTGCTCTAGAAGATGATCCAAAACGGGATTGGGACCCCGAGGAGCCATTTGTAGCAAACTACCGGGTCTTGTTTGGGGCATTTCCGCCGCCCTCAGAGGCAGGCCTAGGATACGATACTCAGGCTCGAGATAAATCCATTACATATCTCAGTGGTAGCGACCGTGCATGGTTTTTTCTATGCAGCAAGCTCCCGAAACCCACCACGGAGCGTGTATCCTACACCGAAACAGACATCGAAGCACAGTACAAAGAATTTGCAGATTTCTACCTGACGGAGACGACAAAGGTCAAAGATGTCTGGCCGCGAATGCTCGGGGCGGGCATGGCCAACCTTGAGGAGGGAATCGCAAAGCACTGGAGCTACGGTAGGATAGTGCTTGTTGGTGATGCGTGCCACAAGTTTACGGTCCAGCTCGGTCTGGGATACAATAACGGGGTTCAGGATGCCGTGGTCCTATGCAACAGTCTTTGGGACGCCGTCTGTACGGGCACCGGGAATCCAGATGCTTCTGCTCTCAAACAAGTTTTTGAAGCGTATGAGACACTCCGAAAGAGCACAGATAGCTCACTTTTGGCTGATTTCGCCAATTCTGCGACGGAGACACGTATGCATGGTTGGGCAAACATAGGATATTACATTATGTCCCGGTTTCTATTGGTACCGAAGTTTATAGAGGATATAGGCGTGAATTCTTTCATGGCACCGGAGGTTACTAAAGCACAAGTGCTCAAGTACGTTTCATCAGAGGAGCCATTCACGGGTAAATTCAGTTGGCTGCACCCAATGAAGGCTTAAGGTAGACGATATCTCAACTCAGAATAAAGAATATTTCAAGAAAAATTTGCAATGACGAGGCAAACTAACAATCAGAGATTTCAAAGTGAGAATTAGTGTAAATCTGTGTAATTAACTCTTGCTTTACCAAACTCACTTATTTTGCTTCCCAGATTCGCAACACGGCCACACGCTGCTTCGATTTGCTATGGCAGTTCGCCGAAGCCGCCCATCTAGCCTTACTAAATATATTCCATAACGCGCTATACGATGTAACTACAGTGTCTGCATCAGTATCTTAGTTTTAGGACATGGCAAACAAACATGGCAAACAATAATCATTTAGGCAACCGATGAATTATTTAATATGCGTGAAGTCCACGCTTGTATTTACAAACCCGCTCGGTGTGTATAAAGTTGTTCTTCAAAAAAGAGACTTGCTGACGATTTGAGTGGACTTTTAGCGAGAACTCGGCAGCCAGGGCCTAGACATTCACATAATAAGTAGTTCTCTGTATTGGTATCCCGAGTGTATACTGGTACGAAGGCCTTATCGAAAGCTAGTTTTATGAAGCGAAAAGGATCTTGCACCTCAACAGGACTTTGATAATTAAGCAGACGAATTTGTATCCTCCAGGCCGCTGACAGTCTTGTTCGCAACCGTGATCCATGGAATGGAGTCTTGGAGATAATATGCTGCCCTAAGATCTCCAGATCGGGCATGAGCCTCAAAATTTTCAGTGCGGGCAGCTCGGCCGCACAACCGCCCAAGCTCACCGCTTGCCTTATCCTCAAGGACCTCCTGATAAGTGCAGGTCTTGAGGTATTTGCCAACCCAGAGACCACCACTATAGCGAGCTCCCTTTCTCGTAGGTAGGACATGATTTGTACCAATACACTGATTTGTTTCGTTAGCCTGGCGTACTTGTCATTCCTTGTGTAGGCAGGATAAAAAGGTTTACCTTGTCGCCGTAGCTTACACATGTCCTCTCTCCAAGAAAGAGAGCACCATATTGTCTCATCTTCTTCAAAGCTTCTCTTGGGTATTGAGTGAGTATCTGGACATGCTCAGACGCGAATGTATCGGCAACTTGATAAGCTTCGTCAAGGTCGTCGACGATAATTACCTCGCCATAGTCCCTCCAACTGACAGCAGCGAGAGCCTTGGTTGACAAGTGTTCTAAACAGGCTTCAACGTAATGTAAAGATCGCTGTGCAATCTCCGGGGAAGTCGTAATTAGCACAGCAGGGGTATCCGGCCCATGCTCTGCCTGAGACACCAGATCGGTGGCTATGGTGAGAGGATCCGCATGCTCATCAGCTACGATAAGGGTCTCAGTAGGGCCTGCAACGAGATCAATTCCGACAGTTCCATATAACTGACGTTTAGCTTCTGCAACAAACGCATTACCCGGCCCAGCAATAAAATCAACCTTGACTATTGTCTCGGTCCCCAACGCCATAGCTGCCACAGCCTGCACACCGCCTAAGATGAATATCTCATCGCACCCAGCAAGATGCATAGCTGCAACCGTGGCTTTGGGGATCTTGCCGGCAATGGGGGGAGTGCAACCAATGACATGCGAGACTCCAGCTACCTTTGCCGTTACTATCGTCATATGTGCCAACGCAAGGAGGGGATAGCGGCCCCCAGGAACGTAGGCGCCAACACTCTCAATGGGTATGCTCTTTTGTCCAAGAAAGACACCGGGCTCGCTCTCTATCTCGAAATCGTGGATGCTGTCACGCTGAGCATTGGCAAATCTTCTGACGTTACTTTGGACTTTCTTGATGTCCTCGATGATATTTTGATCGAGCGATGCAATAATCTCCTCAATCTGCTTAGGAGAGAGCTTGAAAGATTCGGGCTCCCAGTTGTCAAATTTCTTACTGTACGTGCGAACAGCATCGTCTCCGTTGAAACGAATATCGTCGATGACGCCCTTGACAAGTTGTGAAGTATCAACCACCGATTTAGACTCGGCAGTATCATTTGCATGCACCGAAGGCTTCTTGAGGTACGTAGGGGCCATTTTGATGGGAAGGTGAGAACTCTTGATGGGATGGGTAACTGGAAAAAGGTGTATCTGATGACTCGGTTCAGGTGTGATTGAAGGTAAACTGCTTATCGTCGTGAGGACATGTAAGGTTAATCTCATGTCTATATCAGCTCTTAGATCCTTAGGCCGGTAATCATTGCTTTATATTCTTGATCACAGATGTCCCGCGAGACAATACCATGTCGGAATGTGTCATTCTCACTACTTAGTGGATTTAGCTACCACTACTATAGTGCGTCAGCTTTTTGACCCATGTCATCGAATCTCATGTAATGGTATGGTTCTTTGAACTGCGGTCTGTATAGCGAATCGGTCATTAGTCCTGGGGGTCGGTATTCCGTCCGAGCCCCACAAAGACAGTGGTTATGTCTAGATAAGAGAGTTTGAGGAGCCATGGTCCCGCACCCGAGAAGTAAGTCGAGAATCAAGCCTAGTATTCCCCACACGCAGTGAGGATGATTTTATTTGCCCCGAGTGGTCAAATTTTCTTGATGCTTCGGGCAAAAGCGCCCATACCCGACTGCCGCATTTTCCGACACGCTGTCACGCGAGGCTTGTTTTCTTCCGGTACAAAGGGATCCGACAGTCTCGAAGTTCTGCCCCGTTACACAGCGTAGAAACTCAAGCCTGCCGAGCCTCGCGGTAGACGCAGATTTGCGATATCTTTTGCCAATACCTTATTACGCTGTCATCTTGGTTGACATATCTTAGACACTATGGTATCTGAACTTCAAAGTTCAGTAGCCCTCGTGACTGCTGGCACATCCGGGCTTGGCTTTGCAGTAGCTGAGAGGCTGGTCAAGGCTGGAGCGCGAGTGGTTGTGAATTACGCATCCAACCAAGAGCAAGCTGACAAGGTCATTACGCAACTGCAGCAGATACGTTCGAGATTACATCCAGCCGATGCACCGTCTTCAGTGGAGCCGCTATGCTTAGCTATCAGAGCTGATATCACGCAGAGGCCACAAATCGACTATCTGGTCCAGGAAACACTCGCCGTTATGGGGAGTCTCGATATTGTTGTATCGAATGCCGGGTGGACCAAGTTTGCAAACTTCTTTGATCTCAATCAAAATGTCGATGAAGCGGTATGGGATCGATGTTTCTCGGCCAACGTTAAATCCCACCTTTTTCTCTTGTACGCTGCTAGGGACCACCTACAGAGACGGAATGGAGCATTTATCATGACCTCTTCCGTTGCTGGGGTAAAACCTAGTGGTAGCTCGATTGTAGGTATTAGTTCCTACTCACGATACAGAATGCATTTAACAACTCCTCGCAGGCGTATTCGGTCACCAAAGCAGCTCAGTTGCATCTTGTAAAGTCTTTAGCACTAGTAGTGGCACCTTCGATTCGTGTCAATGCTGTGTCCCCAGGGTTTATGAAAACGGTACGACTTTGGACTTTGAAGAGCTTTTCTCTTCGTTCCTAACTAGACCATACAGAATTGGATCGAAAATATTCCGCAGACGAAAGTCGACGAGGCTAAAGAGCGAACATTGCTCAAGACCCTCACCAACGTTGGAGTATGATATCACTGTTTTTCAAGCTATTCAACTATACTGACAATGATTAGGAGGTGGCAGATCAGATCCTTCTGATTGCCAAATTGCAATCCGTCACGGGAGCGAATTTCGTCTTGGATTCAGGATTCTCTGTATAACCGAAGCGTTGGAGTGGAAGATGAATCTAGAATATGCTGTCCCTCAAGAAATGTCGTTCTACTTGATTCAAAAGGATGGACAATAGTTGCAAGCTGAACAGACATGACATTTGAACTCTACGAATGAGAATAGGAGTAATTAGCTACCATGTGATTTCTTGTACATATTCAGCGACGGAGACCTGGGGAATGTGTGAGCCTTGTGTAGCCCTTTCTCTACAGATGTTTAAGAAGTTTACTTTAGAGCATAGTGGGAGGCATACAAATTCACCAACTACATATAATACGCTTTAGTATAAGTGGTTTCTAATATGTGGAACACATGATTCTATCCTCAAAGCGTTCATTAAAGGGGATGCAGTTCCAGATGTAGGTAGTAATATAGAAAGCTCTACTTCACTTGCTATTTTGAGAAGTCTTGCACTCTTATGCATCGAGATCCACTGAGCGGGACTACAACTTCTTTTCCCCACCGCGTGCAAGACACACATACAGTATGTAGGTCCCGTATGTTGCGGGGCAGCTGTGGGCGGTCCCTCTCCGACACCTTCCAGATGTGGAGACTAAGATACTCAAAATATTGTCTGGCCGCAATGAAGCCGCGGGACTGGCAAGGATTGGTAGTCTGCACACCACGAAATGTATATCATAGCGCGAGCAGCCCTGACCAAGTTTTATTTTAAATTAAAAATTGGTGTCGATTCTAACACTAAATCTTCAGCACTGAGGAATTTCATAGCTTTATTTCAAGCTCCCTCGGAAAACCAGTCCATTACTCTTACTCCTTTCTGCGCCGTGATGAGCTCTATCCAACATGAAAAGGGAGCTAGTATCCCTCCCATCAAAACATACCCCGATAAGTTCTCCGATCAAGTCGTTATTGTGACTGGCGGAGCGGCAGGTATTGGGGAGGTGACTGGCCGCCTTTTCGCGCACCAAGGTGCTCAAGTTATCCTCCTTGATATAGACGATGAAAAGCTGAAAAGCGTTCAACATTCCATCC
This sequence comes from Fusarium stilboides, assembly GCA_014822085.1. Lineage (NCBI taxonomy): Eukaryota > Fungi > Ascomycota > Sordariomycetes > Hypocreales > Nectriaceae > Fusarium > Fusarium stilboides. The sequence goes on along the minus strand of JAASAY010000331.1, from coordinate 36,152 downwards.
GACAATCTGGAGACTTGGTGGATGTCAGAAAATGCGATGTCAGCAACGAACAGGAAGTGGAAGCAGCCATTACATGGGTGATCAAGACATACAAGAAGATTGATGCACTGGTCAACATCGCTGGCATATATCCGTTCCACTCCTTGTTGGGCTTTCCTACAGAGCTCTATCACCGCACAATGGCCATTAATCTCAACGGAAGCTTCTTTCTTACTCGGAGCGTGTGGCCCCACATGCAGAAAGCTGGCTACGGCCGCATCATCCATACAGGATCCGCGACGTATGGCCAACCTGAACCCGGCCTAGCGCCATATGTGGCCTCCAAAGCGGGTGTCATTGGCCTTGTTCGGGCAACTGCTAAAGAAGCCGGCCCAGGGGTCACCACGAACGTAGTTCTACCAGGGCTCACAGCAACAGACACTATACAATCCACTGAAAGATCCGAAGAGCTGTTCGATAGGATTGTTTCTAAGCAGACTATTAAAAGGAAAGGCCACCCTCTAGACCTAGCACATACCTTTTGCTTTATTGCTAGCCCTGAGTCGTCATTTATTACTGGGCAAATCTTCAACTGTGGCGGCGGAGAATCATTTGACTGATGCTTAAGGCATACCGTAGCAAAGTTAATAGATATGGACAAATTTTGTCTTTTGTAGTTGTTAAGTCATACGGTTCTCCTGTTATAAGGCTGTAGTCAAGTTTGTAATATATATTGACAATTTAGCACTTCAGCCTAAAGAATATGAGATGTAATGAGAAAAGCTCTTAATATAGCTGACAAGTAAGTACTTTAGATAAGTCAGCACTAAACTCTTGTTTTTATCTTAAATGCGAGTTCTAGAGAACTTTTAAACAATTAAACTTAGGCTTCAAAAAACCTTGAAAGTCTTTTACAAGTGTATGAGCCTCTAGATGAATTATATATAAAAAGGTCCTCCTACGATAGTTATAAAAGCCTACTCTTCCCTCTACGAGACAATCCACACCAACGACATCACACATACATACACAATCACAATAGCGGCTGTGTTTGTATAGACAGGGACAAAGGTTGATCTGTCAATGGCGTGAGTCAACCTGTCGAAGATTTCGGGGGAGTTCACAAGGTTCGAGGGGGGATCGTCAGTCACAAATGCAGATGGTTCATGACACGGTAGTTTAAACACAATGAATAACATTAACTATTCAATCAGGGCTAAAACTCAACTATATATATAACCTCTATCAGGCTTCACACTTGAGATAATAACTGAGATCATCCCCATTCACATCCTTTTTCGTTAAACCATTCCCAAGGTATCGAAACTCATTTGGTGACTGATACTCTATCTCAAAATCCTCGCCTCGAATGTCTTGTAGATTCTCTAATGGTTTAATTTCGTCAGTGCCAGCTCTGAACGACAGATGGTAGCTGTACCATCCGTAAGACTTGCTCACCTCTGTAATGGATCACACTGCCGGCATGCAAAGCCGTGATCTTCCCGTCGACCGTTCCATTCTTGTACCAGCTTCTGCACTTTCCAGCCCACACCGTTTTGGACAAGAGCTCCTGGGACCACACGCTGAGATCATCTACCACCTTTTGCTTAACAACAACGGATCTAGTCCATTGAGTTAGTTCTCGAAGCTTCTGTTCATCGTGAGACCTTGGACTTACTTGATATCCTCCTGAGCGATTTTCCGACACCACTTCAAAATGTAGCCTGTCATAGCATCCATGGAACTTGTGAGTACACCATGCGCAACTGGTGAGTTGGGGCCGGTATAGATGAAGTAATTGGGATGATCGGGCGCACACATGCCAAAATATGATTTCGGTTCGTCAACCCAAGCTGTTTCCAATCTGGCGCCATTCGTACCGACCATGTTCCATGACGGTCGGAAGCTCACGTCGAAGCCAGTGGCAGTGACGATGAGATCAAATTCTTCCTCCCCCTCGGCAGTCCGGATGCCACGCTCTGTAACCTCAGTTATCGAGTCCCAAATGCACCGGACGTTACTCTGTTGTAAAGCTTCAAGATAACCATCACCTGGTGTGAGGCGACGACATCCCACGTTGAAGGTAGGTACGAGACGTTTGACAAACTCCGGATCATTTCCGAGACGATCTTCCATAATCTTTCGATACTGTTTATCCATAGCCTTTTGCTGCGGCGTGCCGTTGAGCATGGCAAGGAAGAGCTGGTTAAACCTGTAGATGAAATGTCACTGAGCGATCTGTTGATGATAGATGAGTGATAAGCTCTTACCCATGCTCTAGCTTCTTCCGTAACTCAAAATGGGCTGCTGGGTTCTCTCGAAAGTCCCTTCGTTTTTCTTCAGAGTATTCCCGATTTCCATCCTCACTATACTCCTCTAAGAAGTTTGCTGCTATCCACGTCGGGCTGCGAATATAGTTGACAACCTCCTTAGCTGTATGCTGGAGCTGTGGTACAAGTTGAATAGCGGAGGATCCGTTGCCGATCACAGCAATTTTCTTGCCTGCCCAGTCATATGATTGATCCCTTAGAGTACCGTCAGTGGCATGTAACGGAATTTCATATCGAGATGTCCTAGACCCACCAGTTTGCAGTATGAAGAAGCTTGCCCTTAAATCTGTGCAAGCCTTCGATGTTGGGCCAGGTCCATTTACTAATTATACTGGGGTTAGTTTCGTCGCATAGTGAAAGTATAGTTGGGCAGCGTAGACTGACTTGAGAAATCCTGAGGCATTGACGAGCACATCGCATTTATCGCGAATAGCTTTACCGTCTTTCTGAATTTGGAGATTCCATTTCCCCTCATCAGCAGCCCAGATCGCATCAGTGACTCTGGAGTTAAAGTGAATGAACTGTTCGAGGTCCCATTTGACTGCGGTATTCTTCATATACTGCCAGATCTCGGGGCTGGTAGCATAGAAGGTGGTCCAGTTCGGGTTAGGTTCAAAGGGGAAAACGTAGGAATCTGGTAAATACATATGAGCATAATCGTCATCGTGGTCCAAGGGTCGTTACTTACGAGCGGGAACATCACTGTAAAGATGATGATATTAAATCTTGAATCCAGAGACCGGCGGCAAATACAGTCACTTACCAGGCAGCTCCTGGGTATCTGTTCTCATACCATGTTCCCCCAATGTCATCGTTCTTTTCATATATCTGCAGCTCGATGAAATCGTCCATTTTCCAATCATACTTGATCTTGTGCGCCAGAATCAAGCCGGAGAACCCGGCGCCGATACACACAACGCGGAGTTTACGTTCAGCAAAGAGCGGCTTATCCAGGATTGGGACCCAGTTTGAGGGCTTCTGGGCCTCGGTTTTGTTTTGATGGTTTCGAAGTTGCATGTTGTCGTGTATGAGTTTGGTTTTATGCATATATCTTTTTCTTGGTGTAGAAATTGAAAGTGAAAATAAGTGTCTTTGCTAAGTAAGTATGGACTTTTTATTCGTATTTGTTGATCCCATCCGCTCTCCAATTATGTCCACCACTTACTAGACCCCATCAACTGTGTTAGACTAGACGCGGGGTGAATCGAGACTTCGTCCCACAGGGACTAGTAAGTCCCGTTTCCCCAGTGTTTCCCCACGAATACATCAAATGCGGCTTAGGGCGATACCCTCAGGGCTCTTAACTTCCACACTCCGAAAGCTTCTTACTACAATGAGCTAGTTATCATCCGGATATCCGAGTTCCCTCACCTTAATATTATTAAGCATTACGGGGCGTTGTGGGACACTGTGGGACTCCGATGCATATCGATCATGTAAGCTCTTTGGAACCTACTTCCCCTCACTTTCACAGCACTTGTTACTACCAATTGTCTTCTATATCAAGATTTTGACAGTCAAGTCCATTACAGAGTAAAACTCACTGCTTGCCGTCTCGCAACTCTATACACGTATATCAACCTCGTCTAGCGATATTACAACTCTATCTAGTCTCTCTGCTGTTGAGTGTCATCCAGCATGCCTACTACAATCGAACAGATGAAGGTTCAATTCCCGGACCTGCAATGGAAAAAGATTACAGCTCCCGAAAACCATCATCGCTATCTATACTATGGTTTTGAACCGGGAAAAACCGTGCTAAAAAAAGGCCATACTGGCTTTCCTGGCCGTCGGCCGTTTCCTCAAGATATCATTCTAGAGAGAGACGTCGAGATTCCTCTACGAGATGGGATCAAAATCTATGCAGATATCTTTCGCCCAATGAGCTCCGAAGCTGGGCAGAACGTCCCTGCTATGCTTCCTTGGAGCCCCTATGGCAAGTCAGGAACGGGAGTACAGCAATACGATACCATGGCTCCATTCCGAGTAGGCCTGCGAGCGGACCAGACATCGGGCTATGAGAAGTTCGAAGGTCCCGACCCTGCAGACTGGGCCCAGCGTGGATACGCAATCGTCAACATAGATGCTCGAGGAGCTGGCAACTCTGAAGGAGATGTGGTTTTCTGGGGCCAGCAAGAGGCCGAAGATATCTACGATACCATTGAGTGGATCTCTCAACAACCCTGGTCTAATGGTTCCGTGGGTATGGCGGGAAACTCTTGGCTGGCTATTGCGCAAATTAGCTTCACCTCACGTCTGCACCACCCGGCCTTGAAAGCGATTGCACCTTGGGAATGCCGTAACGATATTTATAGAGACACTCTTGCTCGCGGGGGAAAGAAGCATAACGCTGCTCTGCATCAATTTCTCCTGGCTGGCTTTGCCGGCCATGGCTCGGTGGAAAATATGCCGGCTATGCTCACCAAGCGAACTCTGTTTGACGATTACTGGGCAAGTAAATATATCTCAACCGAGAACATTCAAGTCCCCATTTACGTTGTTGCTTCCTTTTCATCTCAGCTCCATTCCAAAGGGGCGTTTCATACCTTTCGAACGGCGCAATCAAAGGAAAAGTGGCTTCGAGTCCATCCGTATCAGGAGTGGTATGATCAATATCGCCCTGAGATTGTGGATGACCTTCAAAAGTACTTTGACCGATATCTAAAAGGGATTCAAAACGGTTGGGAGAAAGACACTCCGCCGGTTCGTCTGTCTCTGATTGGATTTGAAGAGGGTGGGGGATTGATCCGAACCATTCGCGAGCGACCAGAGAGAGAGTGGCCCCTCCTACGTCAGAGTCTTGACAAGTTCTTCCTCAATGCCGCAAGGATGACCCTTGAAAACAAGGAGATCAGTATTGAATCTTCGACCTCTTACGCTAGTACAGATATTAATGATACTTCGGTAAGTTTAAGTATATTCACTCAAGATGCGGACGTCGGCCTGACCCAAGGTAACAGGATTTCACCTTATTCTTTGACACATACACTGAAATTGCTGGCTATCCGAAGGCAAAGCTTTGGATGTCATGCAAGGACCATGATGACATGGACATTGCTGTACAAATTCGGAAGATATCTAAAAGCGGCGAAACTCTGGAGCATCTCAATTACCCGTGCCCTGTCCCGATAGAACAGGTTCCAGAACTCAACACGGTCAAATACATCGGGCCCCAAGGCTTCTTACGTGCTTCTCATGCCGTCACGAGGGTTGAGGAGCTCTCTGATGAACAGGAAGTATTCTACAAACATGACCGGCGTCAGCCGGTTACACCTGGATCCATCGTAGAAGTCGAAATCACACTGTGGCCGATGGCTATGGTATTTGCTGCTGGAGAAGGACTGATGTTGCGCATTTCTGGGCATGATATGTGCTATCCGGAAGCAGATTCGATTCAACCAGCATCGATAAACAACGAAAATGTTGGTTATCACGAAATCCATGCGGGTGGAAAGTATGATTCGGTATTAGTATTACCATTCATATCGTGATAGCTCCTTATCATTGCAAATGCAGTAATAAATGGAAGACATTGGAACTTATATGCTCATTACAACCACTTCTTGGTAAACGAGATGTATGAAACCATATAGCCTCCTGCAATCAGTCATCGCTTGACGCAGAAACAGGTCCTGGAGTGCATAGAAACCTCATGTATTCAAAGGGTTACTCTATCATAGATGATAGAGATCGTTAGGTGGCATGTTTAATGGTTTGGACGAACAACTATACTTGGTAAGGTACAGCCTCTTTTCTCTCAATCGCAGTGTGATGATCATTGCTGCATCAGCCTCAGAGGAACTGGTGACTAGACCGGTGAATTACAAACTTGTTCAATTAAAAGATCAGACAAATATCTTGAGATAGGCAGAATGCAACCTATTGCAAAGATAGCCTAGAATGAATGGACCTTCGAATGTCGCGTCATGCGCCTACAACTCTTCCCGTAAAAGATCAGCGCGATCATTCCCACAAAGTTGATACTAAATATCATCGCAGCAAGAAGCAACACTGGCGCAATAAACCCGTCGGAGATAGCCCAGTCATTGACGAAGTACGTCATTCCATACTGCAAATGTCTCTATTAGCACATAGTCATAGATGGGCCAGTTTATGCCGAAAGAGTGGCGGGGGGTACTGACTCCAAACGTGTTCTTGCAGACAGTTGCTATGGCCATAATCTCTCCAGATATTGGCCTATAACAGTCAATGGCATAGGTGATGCTTATAGTAGGGATTGCGACGACTTGAATGCCAACAAATCCAAAGCCAACGATGATGATAGCAGGCCATGGCCATTTATTTTGTAAGCCAACACCAAAAACCTTTGCGTAGGACGCTATTAGTCCATTGTAATAAGGTATAACTCTGTGGATGCACTTACAATAAGACCAATAATAGCGATAGCGATAAACGGGCAAAGAGACCACAGTCGCATCTCCGGTTCTCGGATGCCCTTATTCCTTTCTGCCGCCCTTTGAGAGATATAGTCCGACCCGGGGCCAGCTATGGCAAGACCTATCACTCCTCCAACCACGAGCGAAAAGTTGGCGTATCCAACTTGTGCCGGTGTGAAGTTATAAGGCGGCGCTCCAAGGCCAGGTGACTGCAAGATGTTCACCGCAAGAAGGGCGTTCGCAGACGCACCCATCGCCATGGCCGCCCAGAAAATGATGGGAAAGAAGAATATATACACTGGCGTAAAGACGTGACGGATCACGGAACGCCAAGCAGCTTGGTCGAGTTCTTGAAATATACCGAATTGGGCTCGACTTGGTCTTCCTCGTCCGTTGACTTCGACTTGCAAGTTCGTTGTGATCGTCGGTGGAACAATTTCGGCGTGTTGTGTAGCCCCTTCCACCTTCGTATCATCCTCATTCATTTGTGCTGATGATTGGATGCTGGAAAGATTGCCTTGTTTTAAACGTCGTGTCTCTGGAAAGCAAAAGAAGAGACCAATGGTATTAAGCCCCTGGGCGCCCGTGCAGGCCCAAAAGAATACTCGATAAGATGCGTGTTCCGTGATGGATCCAGATATGATGGGACCAAGAAAGAGACCTACAAAATAACACCAACTTTGGTGGTACATGAGCCGGGCGCTTCTCCTATGTAAGGCGGTAGGGCTACTCACAAGTATGTTCCGACATATTTACCGCGTTCATGGAGGAAAAACATATCAGCCACCACGATGTTCATGACGCTCTCATTTGCAGAAGCACCTGTTCCTGCAAGAACCCGGGCTGCAAGAAACGAGGTATAAGATGTTGCGGTTGCTTGCCAGACACAAGCACCAAGATTCAGTATGGCGCAAATGAGGAGGACTATCCGTCGACCGAAGATGTCGCAACTAGGGACGATGATGAAATTGCAGTAGCCTGTGAGGATTACAAGAACCCCGGTCTAGTGGATTTTGTACCGTTGAGTCAGCACTAGTATCCGAGAAGTCACAGCAGGCTTTTCCACCTACCAGAGTAGCGATTTCAGTCAATGACTTCTGCCATTTCTGCATGAAGATCGGAGTCAATGGTGCGATGCACAGAGCTGGGATGACACTGGCAATGACGAAGAGGCTCTGATTGACAATAACTAATGTTTTCCATAGTGGGCTCCAGTTCTATAGACTAAAATCAGTTTCTATCCATCGGCTGTCTCAGATTTTTGATGACGAGATTTCAAGCAACAGAAGACATCTGTACATTGACCTCTGCAAGGCGCTAAAACAGATGCAATTTGTAACTAAAAAGATTGGAGTATACTGACAAGTGGATCATGTGGATCGCTGGTAGGTTGTGGAATAAGTATGATTGAACCTTGGTTATCGGAGCCGTCATCAATAGTCATTACCTCTGTACCCGGTACGAGGTCGACTTCGGCTTCCCTCTCGGTTCGAAGAGCCGCTGGCGTGAGGATGAGATTATTCCCGACACGCTCCATTTTTAACATATGATATTCTGTATTGAGTATTTTTGAAGAAGTTTGGATGGTTAGAGGTAGTCGTCGCTAACCAGCTTATTAAATCAACATAGGTTTCCTCTACAGGACCGGTTCGCAGCTTCAGCTTCGTTACTACATAAGAAGCCTCGCACCCCACAAACTTCGAGCCGAAGTTCAAGGTGAGGGATGCGGGACAGTTCCAGTGGGGCGATTGCGGGACCTGGACTGCCTTTCAACTTGGGTGGGAGATCCTGAAACGTACCTGGGTGAAACATGTCTGTCCACTCTTGGTAGCGGGCACCTGCACCAGACCTTATGCTCTGTAAGCATCGTCGACTGACTTCCCATGTTACTCAGCCACGTCTTCAAGGTATGGGAGCGTGTCTCGGTGAAGCAATAATGAGTCGCCTGCTACTGGCACGTATCAAGAATGCGAACCTCGAGTAACGGTCGTGAACGTGCTTCGCATACCCTTTCCTCAGGAACAAGGCCTTCCAGAAGAGGTTTATAACCGACTATTCTTTCTCGTATCACTGAAATATGCGCTACGTTATCGACTACCTCACCCGAGATTCCGGTGAGAGTACAGACTTTCAAGTGTACATATTAGATAAACTTTGTCTACTTTTCTGATTACAAGTTAGCGACGGGTCTACAAACCGCAATTGATTGACTGATGTTTCTATGTTGTCGCTGATCTGACAGGGAGACCAAGTTTATTTTATACTATGGCAGTCTCTAGGAACTTCATATCTCGTACGCACTATCTACTATAGGAGATATCCCGTTGCCGAGCTGGGCTATCGAGTGAACCACCTCACCTTTGGTCCTAGGCACAGGCTGACGAATGGGGAGTAGAGCAGGTCTCATTATATTTGCGACTTAGGACAAGTTCTCAAATAGCTAGCTTGTGCAAAGATAACTATCAACTCAGAATGAATCCTTGTTGTTGGCCACGAAGTCCTTCCAAGTAGTCGGCTTAAGTCCCACACTAACCAGTAAGCTCAATCCTTCTTCCAGGCTCCTTCCTGCAAAGTAACCGGGCTTTTCGATGAACCGATGGTTCTCCAACATTTCTTCAACCATAGGAGGAGGCAGGGTCTTCTTGTAGGATTCGTCATCCAGAGAAATGAACTTTGTCTTATTTCCGGTGATCTCCTGGAACTCGGAAGCAATGCGTTCCGGAGTATAATAGTCAGCCGCGGCGAGAATCTGTTTCCCAAGGACTTCCGGACGCTTCTTGATGGCAGCGACAACATATTTGCCTATTTATATGTTAGTAACATGATTATGTTATCGAAGACTGGTCGAGTTTACCCATATCTTGCTCAATATCGATCAGGGGGAATTCAGCCTTCTCATTCACTGGGTTATAAAGCTTGTAGCTACCATCTGCGTCCTTTTGTAACATTTGGAAAATGCTGAAGTTGGACATAAAGTAGCCTGGAAGAACAAACGTGCTCGGCACACCCTGGGAACGGATATACCGCTCGACCTCGGCCTTTTGATCGAAGTGTACGACATGCGTCAATCGACCATTAGTGAGATCCGATACATGCAGTAAAGACGAGTAAATCAAGTGCTGTACACCAAGTTCCTTGGCGGCGTCTGCAACATTCTTACCATGCGCCAGCTCAGGACTTTCTTCAGGAACCAGAAAGTTCAAAGTCGTCACGAGGAAGACCGTGTGGGAACCTTTGATAGCTTCCAAAACGGAGTTCTTCGAATCTAGGTCGGCCTTCAGGGATTTAGCCATGATGAATTGACAAGGTAACAACGAACTTACTGCCTTCACCTCAACACCTCGGCTGACCAAGGCTTGGGCCGCGGGCTTCGACACGTCACGAGTGATTCCTCGAATTCTGAATTCCGCGGAAAGAGCCGGATCATCCAACACGGCACGAATGACGGAGCCGCCTTGGTTGCCAGTGGCACCGAAAACTGTTAAAATCTTGGACATGTCGGGCGATTGGTTTTTTAAGATGAAAAGCTGTTGACTTGGCTGGGTCGTGATGTACTGTGTTGTTTCTCTGATAGTGACGCTTGTGGTAAAAATGAAAGCAAGTCTCCTGACTTGGCTTTTATACACTAAATGGTCGCGATTCGGAAATAATTTTACTACGTCTTATTAATCTTGGGATCGTGTACGCCCTAGACCGAGGGCTACCTACTCCACCTGATTGTTTCAAGGCGGGACAGGCTCGGCAGAACCGGAACTGATGGTTTACGACAATAAGTAAATCACTTCCATCTTATCATATCGCGAGCTTTTCGATGGGATGTTTCCTGTTCATTGATTGATTTGACTAGCGCTCCGTATATTCAATCTCCGAATCTGTCATCAGCTCTCACCTCCTTTTCTACTTGTTACATACAAATGTCCCAATTTGCTGTCCTTGGACTGCTTTCTCTCCCCACAAGAAGTAGTCAAATCGCCCTACCGGGACCTGGTGTAGTGTCCCACAAAACGGGATTGTGAGAAGGCTGGCATTTTGCCCCACGAACAACTGGGGTCCCGCAGCCCCCGTCTCGGACTGCGGGACGCAAATCATTAAGCAGATAGATAACTAATTAAGGAGCAGGAGAGACACAGAGTTTTACCCAGGATGCTGGTATTTGCAATTAATTTAGTGAGTGGATTTTAAAAAATAAATAATTATTAATATTAACAAACGTTAGAAGAGCAATTCGTATAAAGGCAGGCCCTATAATAACCAGTCCCGCCACTGCAGGTCCCGTATCAATACTTAGTCCCGCAAAAATATTAGCTCCCGCAATAGCAAACTCCGTAAGTTCCGTGACAGCACATACCACCATCCCTGCACAATTACTACTAAGCACTGGTGATCTCTTAATAAGAAGAAATATCACTTACTGCCTGATGTAGTCTATATTAGTCATATCATTCACCCTACTGTATATCGTAGGAGATTAAAAAACCTGTCACCATTGTAACAATTATCGTGTTGCTTTGAATCTTTCCATCATGTCTTTTTCGTGGACCCATCTTATCCGCTTTATTGCCAAGGAGGATAACCAGGTTCACCTCGGCCAGCTGATTGACACAACACGTGATGTTGGAAAGGATAGCAGAGCAGGTCTTGAAGTAAAGGTGTATTTGATTGACGGGACAATCTTTGACGGAAAAATCACTAGAGAAGTTTTGCACGTTAAGCAGGTTTGGCCGCATCTTACAAATCACCTCCAAGCATATGACTGATCGGGTGTACTCCAGCTTCTATCTCCTATTGCTACGCACAATTGTAGCTACATTCGCTGTCTTGGACTAAACTATCTCGATCATGCCAAGGTACGAACAGAGAGCGTATCATGTCCTGGAAATACTGACATCTTCTCCACAGGAAGCGAACTTACCACTTCCCAAAGCTCCTATTCTTTTCACAAAACCACGGACAGCGCTCGCTGGGCCATATCCTGCAGCTATTAACATTCCCAAGTGTGCGCAGGACGGCACTAGTGACTACGAGGCGGAGCTTTGCTTGGTGATTGGGAAGTCTGGTAGAGATATCCCCGAGGAGGAAGCTCTGGACTATGTTCTTGGCTACACCGCCGCGAACGACGTCTCCGCCCGAACCTTGCAGCTGCTTACACCTCAATGGTCCTTTGCGAAAGGCTTAGATGGCAGTTGTCCTATTGGTAAGCAAAGCCTAGGACTTCTTTTGTTATTGTTATTCACATTTTCAAGGACCGGTGCTTGTGTCACCATCGGTAGTTCCAGACCCGCAGCAGTTGACAGTCAAGGCTATTCACAACGGCAACATCGTACAGAATGGACATACTAAGGATATGATCTTCTCCGTGCGTAAGCAGATCTCCTACCTGTCCCAAGGAACGACTCTAGAGGCAGGCACTATAATCCTCACGGGTACCCCGGCAGGAATTGGATATTTCCGGCAGCCTAGGGTAGTCCTCAATGACGGTGATCAGATAATGATTGAAATTGGCACGATTGGTACACTGGTGAACAATGTCCGATATGATAGCAGATAGTGGAAGATTCCTTACTAGCTACTTGTTTATTTCTACATTCGATACTTGTTCTGTGTTCTTATGAGTGACTGTTGGTTACCAGTACCGTGTTTCTTTGCTCTAGTTAGAAGCATGCCTGGGTGGTTGCCCCCTTACATAGTTGGATACCAGAATGTCTAGTGTAAATGTCAAATGAAGGTTGTAAACAGCGAAGAAATTGATACTCCCACAAGTAGTATATGGAGATAATATACAGGACGTTCAAGAAAGATAGGTGCTATGCATTAAGGTCTTTACCATATGAATTATTGAGATCATATAACTCTTCGTCTTTGCAGTTTTAACATATCCTTGCTGGATGTATATCTCTATGGGCTTATAAATTCTCTTGACTTTGAGGTTGCAATTTGCATAAACACAAAACTTGTTGAGAATTGTTTTACTGATAGAAGACTTAGAGAAATGAAGGGGGACAAACATCCTAGACAAAATATTTATAGACCTAGCCATCACTAGTACAATGCCAACATACCCCTGTTGTGATTGTGAAGTCCTATAGCAGACTTCTCCTTTGACCACATGGTATGAAGTTCAGCGAATGACATTTCAGTCCAGAAATCCCTCGGGCACGTCTGGACCCCAAACAGCAAGACTCTCATTTCCCGCTGCGCTGTAACCAATCGGCGTTTCTTCATTCACAAGGTCGCCATCAGCGTAGTGTTCGATCATAAATCCAGTAGTGTCCCACCAATAGTCAAAAACTTGAGAACCAAGGATGTGACGGCCAATGCCCCATGCAGGCTTATAACCCTTTTTGACCAGCCAATCGTGGCCGAGGTGTTGGGAATCGAAATCATGTATCTCGAATGATGCATGATGAACGTGGCTAGTCTCGTTCTTGGTGATAAAGAAACAATGGTGGTCTACGTTATCTCGACCGCGGTCGATATGGGCGAATAGGCCAACTGTTCTCTTATGCCCATTTTCTTCCACGTACATGAAATCAGTCGGTACAAGATTGAATGTGTTCGTGTAAAATTGGATCATGGTGTCAAGGTCTGCAACACAAAGTCCAAAATGTCCAAGCTACAAGCTAAGTTAACAACACCCCATAATTTGGTTAAGTGAGGAACGCGTCTCATACCTTGTGGACAGCAGCTGGCCCGGGAGTGAATCTTTGAAACTTTCGAACCCTATATTTGTCAGACTCGTAGTTGTATATCAACTCCTTGTCCGAGTCATCCGGCTCTCTGGGCTGCTGTCCGTATATCAAGTTAATGGGAAATCCCGAGGGGTCTTTGAGGGATATGAGATGACCTCCCCCTGGTGCATCTTCGAGTTCTCGAATCTCGCCGGCGTTGGGCAACATCGATGCTCTCAAACAATATTAGTCGACAAATCGATAACAATTCACGTGTAATTGGTCGCGTACCTTTCCAGGTCCTTGTAGGATTCGACTTCGAATGTGCCCCCGAGGAATTTCATGGGGCCTTTTTGTGCGACATAAACATATTGGTCAGTTCCACTTCCTCGATAAAATACTTGGCTATCAGTCCGCGTGACGACATGCATGCCGAAGTCTGGTAACGTGTCAGGTTGACGTATCTATAAGGAAGACAAACTCACCTTGGAGAAAAGTCGTGATGCTGTCGAGCTCAGGGTGTTGGTAACGCATGTGTGCAAGCTTGACTAAACGGATTTGCTTGTTGGCCATAACTCCTACACGCTCCCTCCAAACTTTCAAACTCTCCTTGTTGTCCCCAACAGCAACAACATCGGACATAGAGACACCGTAATTTTGCTTCATATTGTTTCGAATGATCAAGTTATGCTAAGATGATGGCAAGGGCTGATTGAACTTTGCGATGATTAGATGTCCCGGAATCGGCATGGATGGTCGAGATCTGACTGCTTATACTTAGACCATTTAACCAGTCCTGTGCTTTCATATCGGTGATTCCCTATATCGGTAGTTCTTGTGTCCCACACTTCGGCTCGAATGGAATGGCTCTTGTCCTCGCCCCACAACCGTCCCACAACCGTCCCGCAACTTCTAATACCACTTACGCTCAGGACGAATTGGACCCTAAGGAAAGAGTCCCGCGAACTTGTAGGCCATTCTCCGACCAGTTAATTCAAGTTAGAAATCTCATGTGTTGGTCACTGACTACAAAGGTTGCGAACATAAACTGATTTGTAAAATCTTTGCTCTTATTCATCGTTAGGAATTTGCTCCCTCAGCCGCGAGCAAGACAATCTTGTCAACATCCTCACTCCTACAACACAATGACAACCTCTGGAATCGAGACCACAGATGTCGTTATCTGTGGGTGTGGACCTACTGGTGCAATGCTCTCTGGATATCTTGGCCAGATGGGAGTTAGTAACATCGTTTTGGAGAAAGAAGCTGAGATAACAACCGACCCTCGTGGTATTGCTCTTGATGAAGACGGAATTCGCCTGCTTCAGGGTTTAGGTCTTTACGACAAGATTTATACTGATATTGGAACATGTATGTGCTACTAATATCCAATCTACATTCTTCCAATAAGGAGCATTGGGACCATTCGAGAAGAGTCAAAACAGTACTAACCTACAGGAACAGGTATGAACAAATTTATGTTTATTGGAGGGACGGCTATGACTTTGAATCAAAAACCGTTTATGCGGTTTGATTATGAAACAGTGAGTTCCCGCACAAGAGATTGAGCGAGAAACATTTATCTAAATAGTGGAACCTTTCTGTTATTAGACGGAGGGCGGAACCGGCCATGTCGGTTTCATATGCCATAAGCAACCGGTGATGGAACGGCACCTTCGAGACGTGATGGGTCGATGGAAGGCCTGCGAGCTCAGAACCCAATGCTCGGTTACCGAGCTAGTAGAGAATGAAGATTGGACTTACTGCCGGTACATTGACGGGACTGGTGCACGAAAGCAGATACGAGCCCGGTTCTTTATTGGCGCTGATGGAAAAACTGGGTTTACTAGGAAGCACTATCTGGAAGCCCGGGGAATCAGATTGGAACGGCTTTCTAAGTAAGCGGCTGCTTTGCATAAGATTTCAATTCACCTTGTCCTTGCTAATACGTTTATTCACTGCAGCATGTTCTACGAAGAGACTTGGGTGGCGGTGAATTGGAAAATCGATCTGATCACCCCAACAAGCCACCCACAATTTCCATTGTGGAAGCTTGGATACTCGTCTGAGCAAGTGTATGATCTGTTTTTTCCCAAAAACTTCCGATTCATCTGCAATCCACAAAGACCCTCGGTGTGCGGTCGCTTTGGGCTACCTGACGATCGGCTATGGCGGTTCGAGTATGCCATACTAGCAGGTGAGGATGGGTATGAGATGGCTGGGCCAGAAAACATGAAGAAAGTCATCTACCCCTACATCACTCATTCGGGTCATCAATATGGGTAGGTTTGCCCTCATATTTCACAAACATCAATCTCAGTCAAGACTAATGACCGATGGGCAGGTTGTCGGCGGACGTGCAGTATCCCGAAGACTCCATTACGGTGCTACGATCTAGACCTTTTCTGTTTTCTGCACGCAGCTGTAACCGGTGGTCAGAGGGTCGAGTCGTCCTCTGCGGTGACGCAGCACACGTTTTTCCTCCCTGTAAGTATCAACGAAGCTCAACTGCACGGCCATGACACGACAAGAACTAATCACTGGCCATTGGGCTACCTAGTTGGTGGTCAAGGCATAGCATCTGGATTCCGGGATGCCTCTTCTCTTGCTTGGCGACTGGCTCTTCTTTGCCGTTCTCGAAACCAGACCGTTACATCTTGTCGCAGGATACTCACCTCGTGGTATGAGGAGCGAAAACAACAACTGGAAAAATCGCTTATGGCAACTATCGAGAACGGAGAGTTCGTCAACGAGAAGAACCCCCTGAAGATCATGCTCCGAACCTGTTTCTTCTGGATCATGTCGTTCATACCTGTCTGGAACCATCAAATGCGTCTCGGACAGAGACGCGAGGGCATGGTCAAGTATCAGCACAGATCTGGGATGCCATTCATGCCAGAACTTGGTGGTGGAATTTGCCTGCCGCAAGTTTACTGCAAACCGCTGGAAGAGCATGATACCCACAAATCGGAAGTTCTATTTACGGACGACATCGTATTTCATCCTCAGAAACGGGGTCTCTTCCGAATACTTGTCTACCTGAAGAGTCTGGAAGAGCTTCCTGAAGCAAGACACGACTTGAGAGATTTACATCAGATGTCACAAGGAGAGCTTGACATAGACGACGTTACGTTCTTGCTTGGGGAGACATCTCCTAAAGCGACCGAGTCGGCGAAAGGGAATTTTTCATCAGTCGTTCGGATCGCAACTGCAACCGAGTTTGCCAGTTCTCCGCTCTGTGCAGGCAGACCTCAACCGTATTTCTACGACCCTTATCGTCTGGGTGCTGAGATAAACTACAAGAGGTATACAGTTTTGAGGCCTGATCGGTTTATTTTTGCTTCGTGTGGGAACAAAGACGAGCTGCAGAATGCTCTGCATAGCGTTGTCGCATACTCCCGAGCTGGATTTTAAGTTCTTTAGTCTTGACCTATAATGCAGATTTCTTATTAACAACTATATCTCAGAGCTTTACATACTTCTCATTACTACTTGGATATATTATCTTGCTTTGTTCAATATGAAATACGACGTGATTCCGTGACTTTCGATGGGATGTGAGTTGATTTGATACAGCCAAGAAGAAATAGTCAACGGCATAATAATCACATATATCAGTCTAAACACTCTGTTGCTAGCGAGGGTGGGAGCTGCAATACCTAATACTTATGGAGCGGGTGGCGGAACTATGCTACGCTTGTGGTCTTGAGATGCAGTTGACATGAAGGCCTTTTCACCGATCGAGAACCGTGTCCAAACCTCGGGAAAAATCTGGCGTGAAGTAGAAGCGACATATTAGAGCTATGCAAACACGAGTAGCGGAGATAGCGGAAGTGAGAAACAGTAGCTAAGATGGCGATCAAGTCTCCGTGATCAGACCCCTTCCAGTACATCCTTGATGTTGGAAATTCTCGACTAACCTTCGGCCGGAGAAAGAAAAGAAGCTATCAGAATAATACAATCACTATATTTGCGACCCGCAGTGAGGAATCAATCTATCGATGTGGCTTGTCATTCATCTTCAATTCTTTTTTCCTTCCGAGCCATTGACATTTACTATTAGGTCGAGAGTCGTTTCAGCCTCGAGTATGTTTAAGCCATCTTAACAACACTTATCTCTATCAAGTATGGCTCTACCTTCGTCTCTGCCTTCATCCATTCGCTGCAATACTAGAAGAGGGCTATTTGTCAACGGTATGGTCTGGCGGTTCCTAAATCGGTGAGTGTTCGTCGGGTCAAGAGCAATCAGGCTTTGCTGAACAGGACCTCCGACAACTGTAAATATGATGAGGGCTTACGGATCTACGAACCTACCCTACCAGCTTCATGGTATCACCATGGCATGTGTTGATATCAAGGGTGTCGATGCTGATAGCCGTTACTCGAGTGAGATGGTGCTTTTGATAGTGACTGTGTCTAATAAAAGTTTTTGTCTTGGCCACACTTGAAGTCGGGTTCATAGTCGCTGGATTAATTCCTATTGTTAACATATATTGATGATGTAAATTAACTGACCCAAGTGAGCCGGTTCATCTATCGCTGATCGCTTAACATACTCCTCTTGTACACACTCTTCAATGCTTCAAGGCGCGATGATGGACAGATTTTGCATTCAAAAGACCCAGGGAATATACGAGGACAACAAAGCAAGAAAAAAGCATCCAATAATGGGCTTCTGATCTACCATGGGAGGATATTTGCTTTGGAGACGACAAATAGTAGTTGAAGTTGAGCCGTCTGTGATAATATATTATGTTGGATACCTTCAGTCATCTGCTATGTTTTCCTTTCATGCGACGGACTGGTTACTCTATTATGCCCTGGACGATATAGGCTGTAGACCTAACTGCGGTGAAAGTAACTGTGCAAAGCAATCCTTGCTCTTTTCCTACCAACTAGCTGTCCGGCGCAAGCCAATGCAAGCCACATAGTCCAAGCGGTCAACGGAGCCCTTCGCCTTTGCACTCCAGGGTTCCACATTTGCATCGGGGAAGCGCAATGCCGGCCTACGACGACGCGATGGAGCGAGGGTCTCTTAACTGCCGGTCGGCGGTCGGCATTGACTTTAACGCGAAACGCCGACACCACTACACGAGGCCGATGCGGGGCGGGGGTAGACGGCTCCAAATGCGGGGCCAGGGGTTGCGGGAAGTTTGTATTAGGATCACACAACTAACAGAGGGTAGCTCGCGGGACCAGGAGAGTGTGGGAAACGGGACCACTCGGGCTCTCGTAAGAAACCTTGATTGATTTATGAATCTGACTATATGAGTTTGTTGAGACTCACTTTATCACTCGCTCCCGAATACATTTTCTCATGTTGAGTTTATGACTGATAATTTACCAAAACTTAGTTTAAACAAACCCAGCCACCCTATAGACGCTATGGCCTCCAACCCGCCTGGTCCTTGTTGTTTTACTGGCTTCAAGCATCAAGGTACACCTACTGGGGAGTTCAAGTCTATCGGCAAAGGTGAGGGAAAATCCTCGACTACTGTAATCCGCTCTCAAGTCAAACTAACCTATCTCAGTTCGTGCCTATTTTGCTTATCCAAGGATCCAGTCACCTGACAAGGCCGTCATAATTCTGGGCGATATTTTTGGCATATTCGTCAATAGTCAACTGCTTGCAGACGACTTTGCTTCCAATGGCTATCTAGCGGTCCTCCCAGACTTATTCGATGGTGACCAAGTGGATATCGGTGACTTTGAGAGTGGAAAGGTTGACATCGCCTCTTGGGTTTCTCGACATGGCACTGAAGTTATCGACCCTATCATCGATGATGTTATCAACTACCTGAGAGGCACTGCAGGGATCAAGCAGATTGCTGGAGCCGGATACTGTTTCGGCGGCAAGGTACGTATTCTGAATGTCATCACATTCCCTTCGTCAGCCAAGAGAAAGATGATGAACTAATGGGGGCGTTTACCAACCAGTATGTTGTGCGCTTCCTAAAGGAAAACAAGCTAGATACCGGCTACAGTGGTCATCCTTCGTTCGTGTCCGAGGAGGAGCTGGCAGCAATCAAAAAGCCCTTTTCTATATCTGCCGCAGGTGAGAAGCCCTACAGTCACGTCCATGATGCTGTGGTTTTTGCTGTTGGTGAGCGCTCACAACTACTTCAGAGAGCGATGATATCTTTACCACAGTTCTGCGTCACAAGTCGGAAGCTATCTTGGCGAAAACCGGTCAGACTTGGCAGATCAACCTCTTCAGTGGAGTAACTCATGGATTTACTATCCGATCTGACCTTAGTGTTCCCCATAACAAATTCTCCAAGGAGCAAGCATTTTTGCAGGCCCTAGCTTGGTACGATCACACATTGTAATAGTGTTCCATAGAGTTGGACATGAGAATGTAAATGGATATTTCTCTGACTATGGTGGATAACATCATGTGGTGAAGTAATTGGGTGGTAAAACGTGGACTTGGGGATGTGCAAGTTAGTTTTATTCCGTGTCATGACGCAAATCTTGCAATTTGAAAGCGGTATATAGAGCTTCTCAATTCCATGGCTTTTCGGGTTTGCCGCATGTTATGCTTTGCTTCGTAACCTTCGCTTCAGCATCTGTCGCGAGGAGAGACTCATATTGGCATCTTTGGTCACTGGAGCTTTAGTGAGCGGCTATCTCTCTGGGTGAGATATAACTATGGGGCCGGCCGATGAGTATGTCCCTGCCGCTCGGTAAACTGAAGAGAGTAACCTCCGCTCAATAGCGAGTATGGCACCAACATACAAGGTACATCCCTGTGTTTGGAGGTAGGGCCTTACCCAATGAGCAATAGTCTAATGGTAGACTAAGAGACCCCAGTGAGTGTGGCGCACGGCAGTGCTAATTTACGGGGAAGCGCGGGGTACGGTTCGGCAGGGGATAAGGAGTATTAAAGACGCAATCTGGGCCCCCTAGTCTTTGCCGTCTTTTCCGAGCATCCTTCTATCCATTGTACTAAAGTATGACCCACCCTGAATCGACTATGTCTAGCATAACTCCAAGAGAAAAGCTCCATCTAACCTGTTCCTGGTGTTCTCGGTCCTTCTCTAAACAAGAACATCTTGCCAGGCATGTGAGGTCTCACACTCAGGAAAAGCCTTTTGCTTGCAACGTTTGCAAGAAAGCTTTTAGTCGCAAGTTAGTCATAACCAAACAGGGACACTTGATATCCCGAGGAGATGATGATTGACGGATGCAGCGATACTCTTTTACGACACGCACGGGGTCATGACTTCTCGCGGAACTCGCAACACCGCGAAGAAATGACAGCAGAGCAGTCGAGAGATTGTTCACCACCAGTACCACGTTCAACAAATACGTCTAGAAAATCTTTGCCTAGACACGTTGAGATATCGGATCCCATGGATACCACGGACGATATCTTGATAGAAGACAATGTCGCTGGATCGACCACTCTTGACAACCTTCAGACTCCCAGCGAAGTCGTCCCTGAGTCAGTCCACTCATCATCTTCTAATCATTATACGACCGGATTGCCTGCAGAACCTTCAACAAACTCAAATCCCTCCACAAGGCCAGAATCTCAGAGTGCAGAACTCGCCTTGTCTTCCCACCTGAATCCATCATCAGCACTGATAGAAAACACCTACAATGGGGGGTTTCAAAACCAAACTCTTGACTTTCAAAGTCAGAACTTTGACTTCCATATACCGACATGGTTCGCCGGTGCTGAATTCGACATGAATCTTCTCCAGCCATCTACTTTCCTGCCCTCAGGCTCTTGGCTACATGGCATTCTTGATCCTTTGGAATTGGAGCAACAAGACCATCAACGTCTGATCGCTAACACCGCGCCCTCTCACAAACAAGATATAATTCGTAAGCAGTGGTTCACTTTCATAGAGTCGAGTGACACAGATAATACGACACCAGAGCCTGCTATGGAGAGGACTCATGTTGATGAGCGTTATCGAGAGAAACTGTATGAAAAGCTACGCTCCAGGGTACCTGACGAGCCTTTACCGTCGTCAGAATTCCTAGTGAGACTCCATCCTCCTGTCAGGGCGCTCAAGGGCCTAACGATGCCAGAACCTCTGCATCCATATGTACTTCACCCGCTTCAATCAGATCTTTCCTATCGTCCACGCACCGACATTTCGACCCTCCACCAAAGGCTCCCTGTTGACATTATCAATCTGCTCTATTGGAAGCTTATTTATAGGATCCCCCAGTGCTGTCATACAAGGGAGGAGGATCTTTGAACGCTTGAACAAGGCAGTTCTGGTTTCAGTATGACTCTATATATGGCTGACAGCGTTCCATAGAGCTTACTGACTTCAAGTAGTGGGAAACACATATTTCACGCGGTAAATCAGAAACGCTCGCAATGATCCAGGCTAGCTTGATTGGCCAGACCTTTGGCTTGTTGTTAGGAGTATGTTGCACGTCGAAGGTGATTCACATCCCGAATATAATTGCTGATGTGACCAGAGGCCCCGTGATCTACTATTGGTCCAGACGTTTCACGGCACTGTCATTGCGGTAAGTTCAAATCAATCCATCTCATCTAATGACAAGTTTATATCTGGATTCTAACTCTGACCATGATTAGTGGGCAAGAAGAGAGAACATGTTTCGACGTGGGACACTAGAACGCAAGCTTAGTATGCACGTTGATCACGACCCTGATAAGTCATGGAAAGAGTGGGTTCAACAGGAGGAAGAGTCCAGGTGAGTAGCCGTGTGCGCACCTTAGGCTTTGGTCTTGGGACTAATAAGTATCTCTAGGGCCGCAGCCGCAATCTGCATTCACGACGCCGAGTTCTCGGCGCTCTTTAGTACGGAGCCGTTCATCAGAAACTCCATTAACGATATTCTTACGTGTTCCGACGAGCTCTGGGCAATACCTAATGCCGAAGACTGGAGGCAAGCCTTCAACAACACCATGAAAGCCGCCAACACGCAAGACGTTGCTTTCTCGACCGGCCCGGGCAGTATAGCAGACCCCGACACGACTAGCTCCGAGGCGCTTGATAACAGCCAATTTAACGCCTATTTGAAATTGGAGAGTATTGCATCATCAGTACTGCAAGCCAAGGCGGTTGGTACTTGGCTAAGCTCCTCTCAGCAATTGGAATCAGCTCTGTTGCAGTTCCGTGTGAGGCATCTCAAGTCAGACTCTTCCCTTTCTACCGATTACTTTTGTCAAGAGATTCTTTGGCACTCCACGTTCATTTCATTATTTGTAGACTTGAATCGTCTGGAACTCGCCGCTGGTAGGGACGGATACGAAGAAGCGCAGAAGCACTTGGATTATGCCAAGACCTGGGCGACATCCCAGGACGGTCGGAGATGTGTGCTTCATGGAGCATTGATACTACAAAAAGCGGAGAGCATGTCTATTCGGACAGAGCCCGCAATCCACGTACCACGCGTGTTGTACTGGGCTGCCATGGTTTGGTATACCTATACCAAATTCGGTCGGGGGTATACCGCGATGGATATGATTTCGAAGGATCGTTTCCCTGAGCTTGAAGGATCAGGTATAAACGATGGAAAGCTACTGTTGAAGGGTCATGGATTAAACAATCCACGACCTCCTCATGTGAGCTCGGGAATACTCTATGGTCTCCTGGATTTACTTCAGCGTATAGGACACTGGGATCTTTCGCGCAAACTAGCGTCTCTAATTGTGTCTTTATGCTCTACTAATCTAGACTGATATATTTTAGTTTTAGTTTTAATTCTAGATAGCAAGTTGCAATATATCCTAGTTTATAATATTTAGGTTTTAAAAATACTAATAAAATAAATCTTAATATAAACAAAGAACAATTAGACTACAATACTTCATAGGCTTCAGTTAAAGATCTTATATAAATAAAAACGCTTAAGCCTCTGTTGAGTAGCTGATAGGGCATTACAAGTAGCTATATAACTCCTTATAACTCAAGGCACCCGCTAAGTAGTTGGGGACAGGCGAGGTATGAGTATAAGAATATGGCCAAAACCCCTCGGCCAGTATCCTCTCACAATTACACTGGAATCTCTCATCTCCAGTATAGCAGCTAGAGGTCCTCCCTTTGCGAACGAAGACAAATCAGCCTGCGAGAGATGACTCGCCCACCAAGACAAGCCACAGAAGCCAGATCCAGGGGGAACAGCAACAGTCTGGGGCCGCACAATCGGAAAACGTGCGTCCTGGTGATATATAATGACAGATATGGAGATGGTTTCCAGGAAGATTATTGTATGAGAGAAAAGGGTTCTGGAGTCCGAAAGTGAAGTTGCAGGGCTGTTCACTGAATGTCTTTTGTTATTGTTGATACGACTTGTGGCACTTAGCTAGGCGTTTGTACCTCGATATATCCCTGTATTAATCTGGCAATTGGCCATCTGGCTGGGAAGACCCTCTTGCCGCATTTACGTCTGTCTATCATGTGTGTCTTCGATCAACATTGGTCAAGTAACAAAGCTACAATTCGTACGCATACTCAACTGTACGCGTTTCTATCCATATCTTACCACCACACCAAGTTCTCGGGAATGAGGCTTCGTGATGGAGGCATTGCGGTACAAAATCATCTAGAAACGGTATTGCGTGATCTGGTATCAACCACCGCGTTTCTAAATACCCTCTTGCAAGGCACCAAACCATGACAATTATGTGTTCTCTGGCGTCTCTATACTTCATTCTAAATTACTCAACTGATAGTTCACTTGACCCTTGAAAACTTAAACTTAGCCGCCGACATTGTTTTGATCGTATTTCCGAGGCCGTGATCCCAATTCAGGATCTCGACTTCGACAATTAGATCACTTCGACCAGAATGACCCGATACACTCTGTATTACATGTACTGTCACCTTGTTACTACTCGGAGCAGCTGTTGTGTTATAACTATCAAAGCCTCGTGTCGTGTTTGCCTCTATCTATCTGAACTTGGAGTCCGGGTTTAAGTTTTCTCATCATGCTCTCCATCCACTACAACGGCCCCATCGATACAGACGTCATGAGCTACGATCCTTTGAGTACTTATTGAAATGTAGTATTGCGGTTGTCTTTTGCATACTGCACGAATTAAATCTGCCAGGTGTGTCAGTAGGGGTCGGATTGGCAGGCCATACGACACATATCCTTGCCCGATGCGCATGGCATCATTGTACGGCACAATTATCATACTCATGATAGAGATAATGGGAAAGTCCTGTTCAATATGTGCGAGCCCAAGTTAAACTCTAAGCGGAAGCTAAAGCGGGAAGCTCAATGGGATCGCGTATGCTGGGTTGTAATTGGCCAGCTGGGGATATGCTAGGTATTTACTCGCTTCTCAATTATGTGTCTCGACAACTAAGTACTCTTTTGAAGATTATGGGGAACATCCTAAACCGCAAGGGCATGTCCATGGAGCCGTGCTTTGGTTCGGCTGAATATCATCGAGGCTGAACTTGTGGCCTGATAATTGCATTTTTGGCTCAGTTAAATCCGCTGACGTGATGGTGTGTGTCTTTTGGATGTATTAGAGAGTATTGTCGTCATTGAGCACAGCTTGTGTGGCGAGAATCATCACTTCCTCACTTCAATGCACGAAGCTCTCCCTAGGTATAAATGTTTGACTATGAGGATCAGAGAGTTTGCCGGAAAGAGAAAAGAAAAAAAAAGGACAACAGGTCAGGGAAGCAAGTCCAGTCGAATATGCCTACGGGGCCAGGATCACGTCCGAGGCAGCAGTTGGGGCCTTATGTAAAGGCTCAGTTATCGCTATGCAATCTTGCTCACGCATGCCAGCGATCTCCTTGCTAGGGTGGATATCATCAACTAGGCTTGATATGATAGGTCACTAAGTGTATTATTTCATCTCAAGACGAGCCACAAGGCTACAAAGACTATCAATATCGTGAAACGATAATATCCTATGATCCTCCAGCCGCTATGCGCCGTGGTAGGAATGCATGCAGAGACAGGGCAGATATTGTTAACCATCTACGAGCATCACATGATAAGTCCCGATTGCCGGCCTTCAAAGATTCTTTGCTGGGTCAGGGACATAAGACACTCAGAAAAAGACTAAACATAAGTAGCTGATATATAGGACCTGCCCCAACATCTCCTAGAAAGTGGAACTATCTGAATTAGGTCAGCTAGTATATAGCCTATAGCACCAATACTTATGCGTCGCTAGCAACCTGAATAATGACCTTTCCTCTTGCACGACCGGACTCAACCTTGTCCCACGCCTCGGCAAAGTCATCAAATTGAAAAACACTATCAAGATTTGGCTTCAGCTTCCCGGCCTCCAACAGCCCAGTGATGATGTCTAGATCCTTGCCCAGGGGTGTGATGACGAAGAATAAGCTACGAACACCTTTCTTAACATCCTTTGGGCGACTTTCCTCGGGCTTTCCACAGACACTGATGAGGCTTCCACCTTCTCGAACTGCATACCACGACTGTGCAAGCGACGACCCTCCGATGCAGTCAATGACAAGGTCGATTTCTCGAGTGTCATGTTCTTGGGCTACCCAATCGCCAATGCTTTGTTTCTTATAGTCAATAGTTTCAGTTGCACCAAGACCACGTACGAATTCGTGATTCTGGGGTCCAACGACGGCGATCACTCTAGATGCACCTGCAGCTTTGGCCAACTGAACAGTCCAGCTACCGACACTTCCAGCCCCGGCAGTGATGAGGATACTGATCTGAGTGTTCTTTTCTAGCGCAGCTTTATCGCCTGAGAGTGCTGATGGGTCCAGAGTTCCCTGAGTAAAGAGCGATTGGTATGCTGTAAGCGCGCTGATGGGAGTAGCCGTTGTCTCTGCCCAGCTGAGATTCTTTGGTCTTATAGCTAGCTCAGACGCTCGTGCCAGGACATACTCTGCTGCGCAACCTGGACGATTGGCCTCGATGCGAGCATAGACTTCGTCGCCGGTTTTGAAGCTGCTGGTGGGCGGAGCAGAGACTACGGTGCCGGCGAGGTCCTGGCCGGGAATGGGAGTTTTGTCATCTCCGACGAATTCGGTAGCCCAAAGAGCCCAGTCCAGCTCGCCCTTGCATGGCGAAGTAGAGTGCACTTTCACGAGAACATCTTCAGGGTGCGTGGGCTTAGGAACAGGCTGCTCGGACATGATCAGCTTATGAGAGTTCTTATCAGGCTGGATGACAGCCTTCATTTTAATTGGGACATTGAGTGGAGCCATGATAGGTAGACGTGGTGATTAATAGTGGATAACCAAAGTGGTGATGGTAGTGAGAACGATTTGGAGTAGCCTGTGAACACTTCGTGCGGTGTTGGTTGTATACTAAAAGCTCAATTTTATAGGGCTAACACGGGTATTTGTACTTCAATTAGGGATTCAAGTAGCGTTCTTACCTTTCGTGAATTGCCTTGCCGAAACCTACACTGGACGGTCAGCGCTGATACCAATAGCCGTGTGCGAAAGCAGGACAGTGCTAGAATCAGGGCGTTCCTCTTGCTGAAATCTTCCGACGTCAATTGAGGGCTTGGTGTGGCATCATATCCACGTCATGGATGCATCCGATGAAGCCGAGTCTAAAGAATAAGTGTTCACGATGACTGAAGTATGTCTCAGGGCATGTTTGCTAAGACGTTAATTCGTGGTCCGTTTTTTGTTGTGTGTTACCCTTGGGCCCTCCAGGCGTCGGGTACTCGAAAACTCAGTATAGAAATGCCTTTAGGTAGGCGGACACTGTGCCCCAGTAGCCTATCTTTAGTGCTTACGACTCTCAATATCCGTCCTGCAGATACCCGGATTCCCGGGTCCCCGGGATCCACAAAGCATCAAAGTAACTCAACAAAAAAGTCTAATCAACAGGATAATAAAATATATATCCTCAATAAGAAGTATAAGTAGAGCTAAGGACTTCACGAACATTCAGATCGACTTACACACTATTCAAGCACTTTCTCTTGCACACAATACTCAGTACAATGGCTTTCCCCAACGTTGATATGAACCTTCGCTGGCAGGACCAGAACGTGGTCAAGAAAGACGGTCAATGGACAGTTGATGGGTAAGGTCTATAAAGCTTTCGAACTCTTCATAATCAAACGTTCCAGCCTTTTGTGCTAACATTCAACCTAGACGCCCGACAGTTGGCGTGGCAGTATCCCACGTCCACCAGCCTCCCAATCTGCCTGACAAGACCTGGCTTGGACTGATGATCACGGCTCCACCAAATTCTGGTATGAACTCTTCCCTGACTTGGTGTTCCGCCTGGTGGAACCATTGGTTAACTCAGCACTCAGCAACACCGCCTCATTCTCACGCCGGTGCTGCAATTGTAGCCACCGTGATCAAGGGCCATGTTCTGAACCAAATGGTTCATACTCATACTGACCCTAAGACCAGCAAAACTACGGAGCACGATAGCGGCCCCAAGATCTATGGTCCGGGCGAGAGCTGGTACGAGGCTCCTGGCTGTCACCACGTCCGGTCTGAGACTGTTGGTGACGAGGAGGCTCAATTCATTGCCAACATGATTATTAGTAATGATGTTTTCGATGGACTGGATATTAAGGCCCGAAGTCCTGAAGATGATTTTGCAAAGATTATTCGGGTCGTCGTTATTGATAAGGAGGTCGAGGAGCAGAAGGCAGGTAAAGCTGCTATGGCCTAGACGATAACCACTACGTCATCGAGCTTAGTCATCAAGAATTACATCCTTGAGCTACCCTATTCATCACGAAAAAAGAAATATCTTCCCAGGGATGATTAACTTGCGCATCGCTATGGTCGTGCGTGATAGATTGTTCTCCTAGTAAGCCATCGCTATTAAAGCTTAGAGCATGGTATAACCGTATACATAGTTTTCGTTGGCAAGATTGTGCAATGTGACAATCGCCACGTCTTTTGCGTCTTTCACTACCTTTGAGACATTCGGTATCAGAGCAAAAGTAGCTTGGGCGATTCCTATTTGGGTAAACTGTTTCCGGTAAGACACAATCTGCTGAATGTCTATGTTTCGGCGATATTCGCTTTTGTGTTCTGGTAGCGATTGATAGGTGTTTTGACGGACATTCGGGTCTTGTGTTAGCGAACTATCCCTTTTCTTCAATTTCACCCTTCCAATTGGTTAAGGTGAGAATAAGGATCTGACATTCGCGCTTAAAGCTGAGGTTTGTTAGCAAAAAAGGATCCACAGGGCGTGGCCAATTTCTTGAGTCCATACGGGTAGTTGACTCGCGGCGGGACCTATCCAAGCTTAGTCTTTTCTTCTTCTTTTCTAAGATATACTGGATGCTGACGGTATAGCCAAGGTGACCGGGTTCAGCGCACTGTACAGTATCTGAGAGCTTATCGCAAAGATGCTCGCGTTGTCATGCCTTGATCCAAATGGCCGGATCCACCAGCTCATCACTAGTGGTCATCCACAATAGACAAGCTATGCCTAATATGCTCTGGGTTGAATTGAGATTGGCGGCACAGTCTAACTCTAACTTGTGTTACACTCCACCTTCATTGCGACGTCCGCATCCCCCCTTAATTACAGCTCTAAATTCCATCGTCTCTTTCAGTAACCCATGTGAGACTCATCTACAGAACTGGGATGGCTGGGGCATCTGCTTTGGGCTAGGTGCTGACGATATGGCATCAAATACGATGATTCATTCTCATTCTAATGCCAGATCATGATAAGATCCTGAATCTATCAACAGCGGAGCCTTGCTGGCGTTATGCCTCCTCCTTTAGTTAACTTATAGCTCTATGCTAGAGGGAGGGCTGCCAAGGCTTTCGAGGTAAGCCGCAGTAATGCAACTCGCAATGTTTCACCCCCTTCAAAGTCTTACAAAACTTGGAGGCTGATAATTCTTTTCTCCCATAGTAGTGGCATAATATTAAAGGCCATCGCAAAGGTAGCTACCGTACTTCATCACGACGTTAGAACGCATCAAGTGATCATTGCAAAAATGGATGGGCTCACATAGGTATACAAAGTGCACTATACTACTCTAAAACCACATAAGTCGTGTATGTATCCAGCACTAAGATACATCCTGCTTCGCTCAATTGGAAAGGCCATGTTGTATAGTCACATAGTCACATGGACATCTAGTCATTGCTTTATATTTCCTGCAATTAATTCCCGAACCTGCCCGTTAACCGGATCATTGTGAAGATCGCAGTGTTGTCCGGGCTGTGCGCAGATGTGGCGATCAAGTCGGTATAGTGAGAGGATAATGGGCTAGCTAGCTAGATTAGGTAGTCAATACACCGCCATTACATTCGGATTCCAGAACCTATGTATCCGTCCCTATGGGGCCGTGTTCAGCCTGCGCAGCCTATCCGGATATAGTTACCCGGCTTGCACACATAAGCAAATGTCGACGACGAAGCCACGTCAAGCTGATGCATGTCCAGAGTGAAGTTACAGAGACAAGACGGTTGGAAGCAGACCTATACTCAGCTCTTCTACTACAGTGAACTCTTTGCGGAACTTTGACCTTCATCTTAAACGATACGGACTGTCTGCATTATCGCCAGTATTTCAGCCTTGTGTACGTCATAGTCGCTTTTACCTAACAGATAAGTGAACACATTTGATCCTGCGGAGAAAATCCCTACCGTATCTGGTCAATGTTGATGTCATGCCATAACAAGGCGCAGGGATACAAAATGACTCGACCAATGAACCATTGTAAACCCAAAACTGATTTTCGGAGGATTTAACTGCGCCTTGGCCTTGATGCGCTGTCGCAAGCCTGTGTAGGTACGGCCTGAGTCAATACCAACAACGTTGCACGATTATAAACTGGATCAAATCCCACAAGAATTGCAATGGCGTACCACTAGTTCTAAGCTTGTTCAGCCACAAATCCAACCCCTGTTACCACAACTCGATCATGAAGGCAGATCCATTGCTTCGTCTCACCCTCTTGGCTCACCGAGTTGTCGCCTTTTATGGCGCTATAGGTGAAGGTGGCGAACTGGACGATATAAGTGTTGAGAAATGGGAGTCTTGGTTCAAGAACCCCAATGCTACCGGCTCTTACAACTTTGACGGCTACAATGTGTCTGCACCCTTCCCACCTAATGAGACCCTCAGTGGCTGGAAAGCTACTATTGCAGTAGCTAACGTCACTGAGGATGAGAGTAGTCCCTATCCAGGTACCAACATCGCCATCAAAGCGCCTGAAGATGTGGAACCGCCCGCAAAGAGCGGGAGAAGTTCCAATGAATCTGACTGGCACGTATGCGTCTATTTCTGGCAACCTTTGGTCTTAGCTGGGGACGCGCTGGATGATGGTCAGAACGACGATGGATCTTGCACTTCTTTTCTATCTGATGATTGCTTATCAGCTTTGAAAAACACATCAAGTTCATCCTACTGGAACAATAAGACTCTGAGATGCGATGACCCACCAAGAATGCCCTCAGCGTGCAAGGACTATTACAACGGGAATTCCCTTGCCCATATTCGCTCACGTAAGTTCGCATCTTGAACATAGTTATCCTACAGCAACTAACCCATAGTGAAGTGGGTGCAAATCTCAGCTCCTTTGATGGGAGAACTATCATAGGTAAACATCCCTATTTCGGAGGCGAAAGCGGAGTAGACGAAATTGAAGCCTACAGGAAAGCGGTGCGAGATATCTGGACTGTTGTTATCAACTGGGGAGACCCCGATAGCTGGAGAGGCTTGGAAAAAGAAATGCCGGTTTCTTCTGTGTTATGTCTGCGGGCTAGCAACGTTACGGAAGGAAGTGAAAACCCGAATACCGGTGGGAAATTAAAACTCAGTGGCACGTTTGGTTTATGCACTACGCTTTTTGCGTTGACTTGGCTGGCCTACTGAGCTTGAAGCGAGGGTCTTGGTAGAGGCATATATGCCCAGTATTCGAGACGTTGACACATTCCTATAGCAACGTATATTTCGTCGTCAGATTGAGGGAATCGTGGATATCACCACCACTGAATCACATTTCTTTCTGGACCTGAAATCTCTTATAGACCACGTGCAAGAAACTCTCTCATCCGGAGTCTAACACATGCTTTAGTCTCTAATTCTCATTTGGGGACCCCTTGGTTCGAAGTTGTTGGGCTGGCAGTCCAGGATTGACCCCTGAATTCGAAGCTTACAAAAATCTCTTTGAACCAGTGCGCTCCGATCTCTCGCATATACCTTATACTAACTTCGCCGATGAGTCTAGATAGTGAGCAACCCCATCCGCCGCCGATACATCAATCTTACAAACACTGAACCAAGCCTCTCATTATTAAGGCCCAGCTGTTAAGCCACAAGAAGCTTCTGCAATCAAAAAACTCTCGAGGCCCCAACTCCCACTATCAGAACATCGACGCTGTACGGCTTTAAATCAAGTGAAGCCTTACTATCTTCCCTAACAGCGCACCCGAGGGCGTTTTAATCTCTCACCTCCATAACGCACAAGTGGATATCTGCAATTCAACGCCAAACTGTATTTACCAATCGAGTTTTAACCACCATATTACTTCTTATCCTGCAGTCCGGCCACCACGTCGAGCGAGTGGGAACTCGTGACTGGTGTTGGGAATCTAGGACGAATTGTTAGTTGAGTTAATAGAGGCAACCCTATATGAGGCTGAAACAAGACTAAATGTGCATTATAACTACGCATCGCCTACTCAAATCGCGCCGTGGCCTGTTTCCCATTCCAATCATCTACACTGTGTGCTCCAAGGCTTTGTTGGCTACCTTGTGCCAGTTGCTGGTTCATTCTGTCCAACGGGATTTCCGAGACTGATCCAGCCTGCTTGGGATCGGTTCCGCTTCCACTTTTAACGTAACCGATTGCGCTTCGCATCGGATGCTTATCTTTGATAAGGCGGAGGAGTGGTCGTAGGGTCGGGACGCTGGCGGCCATGATGACCACGTTCTGTTCAATCCTAACAGTTTTGTTAGTGACAGTCATGAGCCACACGAAATGCTGCACCTACAAGCCCCAGATAACCAAGATGATGACATTGTACACTGGATAATAATTAGCTACAACAAAAATCGAGATACAATAAAGGATATGCTGACGAGGATCTGTTCGATCGTTGAATCGGTCCATGTATGTAGCTTTGATGATGGTAAAGATTGCAGAGAGTAATGTCAAGCCCAACATGAACGTAATCTCGAGTTTCTCCTGCAGCTGAAGCTGTAGCTTCCAAAAGGCATGGATTGGGATGACAGCGAGAACAAGGTCCGTAAAGGCGGTGAATCCACTGACGATGTAGGAAGAGTAGTTGAAAACGTCTGGACTCCAGCATGTACCGTCGATCGTCTGATCCCACATAAATTCAGGCGGCCGGCACTGAACAAAGATTATGATGACCGAGACAGCAGCGAAGATGAGCTGGATCGCGACAACTCCTCGCAGGAATCGACGGGAAACGGTTTCGGTTTGGCCGGCCAGCCGTTCGATCAGAATCAGGATGGCCACGTTGGGAAGACTGTAAGCTACAATGTTAAATGCTGAAGCCTTCAGCAACCCGATCTTTGAATATTGGTGGCAGAACAAGCTTACGATAAGCGACGATTTGCAGCTTCTTGGTCTTGACCATCCTCTGGGCCCCTCCCTGCTCTGCCACAACAGCAGCCGTATGCCTTCCAAGCCCAAGGTCTACAGAGGCCTGCACAATAGCAGATGCGACAATGCTGCCAGACATGGAAAGCAAGATCATCAAGTCGTCCCAACCGGGCCGTCGAAACACCACACTCGTGGTAACCAACTTCGTGAGTACGGTGACTATCGCCATGCCGGTAAAGACCCATGCTATCGCGCTAAGCTGGTGTTGCTTTGAATCGGTTGGAATTTCGGCGGCATCCATCGCGAACACTGCTTGACAAGAAAAGAAAATGAGTTAAATCAAAACCTCTCTGAACTGCATCTTCGTGTGGGCAGACAGAGCATGAAGAATGAACATGTTGCGCAGGGTATGTATGGATACTGTTGGTTGTGCATGTTGATTGTGGATGTTGGTTGCGCATGTTGTGTTGGTTGCGCAGAAATATGATAAGGTGGATACAATGCGACGTCGAGCAGGGCATCGTGGTGTTATTAATTATGGGCTGATTTTTCTTTGGCACCAACAGCAAACAGGGTATCATGTCCTTGCGAAGAAGTTCCCCAGACCTGGGACGGGGACAGCACTGAATATGTGACTGCGGCGCTACTCTTCGATGGTCAAACTTTGTTCATAAGATGCTACCAAGATGAGTCTTCCTAGATCATAAGTCGCCAGCCGTCAGTCTTATCAACAGTCACTGCAAGTGAGGAAGAAGCCTTTCGGTGGTCAACAGTCTGGGTCCGCCATATCCGAGAAACAGTCCATCCCACAGCGTCCTGGAAAAAGCAAAAATAGGGAAAAAACAAAAAAACAAAAGAGAACTCATACAACGGTAAGAACATTGTCGCTGCAGTGTGAGTCAAGGAGTAGTCGCATCAACTGTATCAGAAGCCGGGCGGAGTCATTCTTACAGATCTTGTATATGTACTCGATTGCCCCAGGCACAGTAGCTTGGCCGTCAGGTACCCGTGGCCAGAAGGCATGTAGCAGTTTGACTGAATAAATTGGAAGCTTTTAGATCAACCAACACGACTGCGAATATTTCTTGCCTCCCACCGCGGGCGGGCAAGACACATTACATCAGCCAGGGCGCCCCCAGTGTGTGTTATGCATCTGAACGCCTGGGCTTTTCTCCTTCCTATTCAAGCAGTGATTGGATGCAGTTGGGGGTACTTCGTTAATTCACACTGATCCACAAAGCAAAGTCAAAGGATGCGTACCTCGACACCTTTCTACGCCAAATGGGACTCCTGTCGTGATTTTGATTCAGGCACGGCATGCCTGGTCTCTTGACGGTCAAGTTTACGGGGCCTTTGTCTCGCCGAGACTGGGGTTTCGGGATCATGCTGGATAAGATGGTGGAAATAACGCTGATCGTTGAGCCTTGGCAATGTAGACGAGTTGTCGAGTACCCACCTGTTGGTTGCAAGAAGTGGAAAAACGGACCTAACGGCACAGATCGTTCCACCTTTACTTTTCTCCAGGCCCCTTCCCTTTCTTCGGACCAAAGCGGTTAAGTTACAAGGTTTGGTCGCTTTGTTGGCCAAGGTGCCTGGCATGAAGCGAGGCCGCTGGAGTGGTTAAAGACCCTTGATTGCCACACTGGATGTGAGCCACATCCCTCTGCACCTCATCTTCCTCGCATCAACTGCCCCATACTAACAAGATGGCTCCTTCAGATATCGTTCAACGCATGCAAGATGCCACTGCAGCCTACGAGAAAAAGGTTGTCGGAGCCCGAGAAACCCTTCTTGACCTCAACCGCCAGCTTCTCGCCGAGCTGGAGACTCCTACCGAGTTTGTACAACGTATCTGGTTCGCAACCGTATGTAGATCATTGTCTGATTGTTGTCTTTGTGACTAACATGCATAGGCTTCCTTGGGTGGCTGTCTAGAAGTTGCGAACAACACCAAGCTATTTCAGCATCTTAGAAAGGCCAAAAGCGGGATTGACACTGAGGCTCTGGCTGAAAAGACCGGCATCGCTGTGCCTCTGCTTGAACGCTTCATGAGACACTTTGTAGCCCACAACGTCGTTCGTTTCTCCCAGTCCACTGGCTGGCACGCCACAGATCTATCCAGTACCCTCGCCGAGGAAAACTACCAGCATAGCATCAACTTCTGTCAAGGTGCTGCGGCAAAGTCATTTTTGAACTTCCCAGATCACTTCAAGAAAGCCAACTACCAACCGCCTGGCTTAACCAATGGTCCCTATCAATATGCTCACAACACGACACTTCCTTTTTTCGACTGGCTAGTTGCAAATCCGCCGTATGTCAACTGGTTCGGTTCTTTCATGTCTGTGTACCGAGCTGGAAACCCTGACTGGTGGACGTTCTATCCCGTCAGTGAGCGTCTTATCGAGGGCTTCGACGAAACCAACAGTGATGTATTCCTTGTTGATGTTGGCGGTGGTCGAGGCCACGATCTTTCCGCGTTTGCAAATGGACAGCAGTGCCCGGGCAGATTAATACTCCAAGATTTGCCAGAGGTTATCTCAAGCATCCAAGAGACCACTTCCTTTGAAGCACAATCGCACAACTTCTATACTCTCCAGTCTGTCCAAGGTGCACGAGTCTACTTCTTGCACTCCATCCTCCACGACTGGGGTGCCGAAGACGGCATCAAGATTCTCAAGAACCTCATACCTGCGCTGAAGCCGGGTTACTCCAAGATCCTACTCAATGAGATCGTGTTATCGGAGGAGAGCCCTTCGGTGCCTGCTACTTCAATGGACATGATGATGTTAGGACACTTTGGAGAGTCGCGTGAGCGTACCGACAAGGACTTTAGAGCCATCGCAGCAGAGGCAGGTCTTGAGGTGGTGGGGATTTTCGCAAACGCTGCATCGCCTGAAAGCATTATTGAGCTTTCAATACCCTGCAAATAGGATCTACCAGCCCTACATACAGGAAGCTATTCCTAGTGTCGTATATTAGGTCCTGTGCTCATCAGCATTAGTAGAGGTGTCTGTTCTCATCTTGTACGAAGTTTACTTCGTCGAGGCAAAAACAGATGATGGTTTAGTATCCGGCAGGTAGTCTCCAATCTCAAAGGGATTCTTTCTCCGAGATGTTTAAATATACAAGTTACTTATGTGATCCCATAGATGCATAGTATCGCGTTCTTAAATAAGTTACCTTGAAGTTATTAAATATAGCAGGTAGGTAGTTTATTTACCTAAGATAATATAACGTGGTTAATAAGCGCATATACCAAATAAGTGCATGCACTAAAAATCCCTTAACTTATAATATTTCTATCTAATTA
>JAASAY010000330.1:0-49339 GCA_014822085.1 Fusarium stilboides | reverse complement strand
GCCTTATAATCTACTATATATTATTTCTACTTTAAACTAATCTTTTAATTAAGTTCTTTTTATTTATAAACTTTAATATATATATTTTTAAAAATGTTTTTAACTAGGGATCTATAATTATATTAGATAGTTCTTTTTAAATACTAAGCGCTTATTTATATATAAGCAATACTATAGCTGTTAAAAGACTGCCAGCCTTTAAACGTCTTGTAGTCCTTAGTAAGGGCAAAGAGAAGATCCAGCGGAAATACTGCCAGCATTTTAGAACAGCCCCGAGGATGTCTCAAGTCACTGATATCTGTGACGATTATGTAGAGCAAAGTTGAAGTCCAGCGGTGTAATTGGGAGACGGAAGTATTTTAAGATTGCGACCCTTTAACGCACTAGTCACTACTGCTTTAGCATCTTCGTTGAGCTTGTGATCACCTGGGCTACTACACTCGGCAAAGTAGTTTTCGTGAACAAAGGGGAACCGACAGGTTACTCGAAATTGTTATAGATGCGCATCGAGTCATTTTCATCGTTACATAGCTTAATAGGAGCCGTTCTCTATATCTGAAATAGCACTTTTCCTAGCTTATTAACTAGTCTACTATGCTATTATAGCCACTAATAGTATCCTCGCGTCTAAGTCGATGCTCCTTAGCAGTGATAGGATCGAGAGACAGGTATTCTTTAACTCTAGCAAGATCACCAAAAAATGCAACTCCAGCATTACGCCGAGTTGTGGCACACTTGCTGGTCAGAAGTGGCTCGAGCACCGTTGCGTCATCTGCCGTTACAAAGAACGGAATGCTATATCGGCTTTGCGCTGGGCCTGAAGATTTCGGGAACGTAACACGATGGATTGTCGAGCGCAGCTGCCCAGCTGTCCAGAATTCGAGCGCATCGCCTATGTTCACAACGATGGCATCTTCAATATAAGGTACGTTGAGCCACCCACCATCACTCCACACCTGCAAACCCCCTTCGTCTTCTGGCTGCTGAAACAGCAGCGTTACGGAGCCATAGTCACTATGTGCTCCAGCTCGGATGTCGTTCTCAGTCGCGGCAGGGATATTATGCGTGTTTCCATCTAGAGAGACAGGAGGGTAGTGAAGCATTCGGAATCGGTTTTGTTCTCCAGTGTGCGCTTTGGTGAGGTAGTCCCGAGGAAGCTTTAGATCATTAGTTAGAGCTCTACTCGGTCCTGCATCCGATGTGGGCGGCATATGTTTTCACTCACACCCAATCCCATTGCGAAGCCCTCAAGTAGAACGCTACCGACTCGTTCGCATTCTTTACTGAAGTGTTTAAGATTCGATCTTTGTGTATCAAGCTCGCTTGGAAGCTCCACTTCGGGGAAAGAAGTGAATGTTTTGAAGTGATACGACTCTTTAAGGTCGCCCTGACCAAGTCCCGATAACCTATTCAACTTCAATACAATACTGAGCATGGCAGCATATGAGAAGGCTTACTTCTCCTTACCGGGTCTGGAATATCCCTACGCGAACAAAACAATTAATACGAACTTTAATCGCCACGGCGGGCAGGGTCGACCACATACCGGTTCTCCACTTCGGCTGGAGTACTGTTGCCGCACATGATCAGGGCATTCCTGAAAGAAATGTTTGGACGTGTCAAACATGTTGTTGATCAAAGCACGGGGTATGCCATGACCAGTAAGGTAGAAAAAGCCAGGATCTCGCCCCACCTCCAATAGTTGCCTGCTGAGGGCTCCGTCACCCTCCATAGCCTTGACCATGAGATCTACAATAGGAAGTGCCGCCATAGTGATTGAGTGATAGCTGTTGGGATCTTTGAGATGTTTCTTTTTGCGCGTAAAATAGCTTAGTGAAAACAAGTCGGATAACTCCAAACAGGAGTGCAGATCTGGTATTTATAACTGATACTGCTTTAAAATAGTTAGCGTTAAAATATTACCAGCTGCTAATTGCTTATCACAAGCTCGGGGTCTACTTTGAGCAAACCAGTCCTTGAAAATACAGCGCGATAAGGCTAGAGGACTTAAATAGGGGAAAGTCGACGAATCGTCTCTAAGTCCTTGACGTTTTAGTCACTGGCACATTTTTATTTGTCGTTAAAATTCAAAATATCGCCATGCCTGAAGGGGTCAATTTCTTTACTATCCATGGATTTCGTTTTGCTTCTGGTGAGGAGCGCACTGTTTGCGTCGCTTATCGTTCGTTCAATCCTTCGGCAAGAAGGGTCGCTCTAGTATGTTTTCGTCAAAACTTTCCCTGATTACCGCACCATCTCCTCATCTCACACTTGTGACCAGATTCCTACATGTTTCGGACAACGTATCAATGATGTTATGAACTTCGCCAACGGAGCCCTGAAAGATTTTCATGTCATAGTTGTCGGCATGTTCGGAGGTGGAGAGAGTAGCTCGCCGAGCAATGATTGCAACTTCCCCTGCTCCGTTACGTATCAGGACTGTGTGAACGGCCAATACGCGCTGTTGAGCCAACACTTCCAGTTTGACTCGGTTGAGGTTGTTCTTGGTTCCAGTATGGGCGCTCAGCAGGTTTTCTATTGGGCGGTAATGTATGGATCCAAGTCTGAACCATTTGTCAAAAAGGCTATCGCCATTGTGGGCAGTGCTCGTACCTCGGGCCATTGTTATGCCTTCCTTGAAGGGCCGCTCGTGTCCCTGACTCATGCGAGCGATTACAGTACTACTGCAACTGCCCTCGAAGCTCCATTGGCATTGAAAGCATTTGGCTCGGCTTTCTGCGCTTGGACAACGTCAGCTGAGTGGTACAAGGAAGAGTGTTGGAGGCAGCTTGGGTGCCGCAGCCTTCAGGAGTATCTCAAGTCATATGCAAATAATGCCTTCCTTGATTGGCATCCTCAAGATCTTCTTACTCTTGTGCGCATGTGGCAGGTTAGTTCTCTGGCTCTTGGGGGTTGGCTTGACTGACCTCACGCGTAGCGAGGAGATGCCGCTTGTATGCACCCTTCGAAAACCATGCACGTGGCTCTGGCTGGCATTCAGTCTAAAGTACTAGTCATTCCGAGCCGCACAGATCAGTACTTCACGATATCAGATTGTTTGGAGGATAGCAAGTACTTCAAAAACGGCTTTACCGCTATCATGGATACCATCTGGGGACATATTGCTGGTGGAGGTGCTACCAAAGCAGATACAGAGTTTCTCCATGAGACTGTTGCAGATTTCATAAAGTAGAGCCCTGAATATAGCACATATGTTCGAAAACCCTTAATCTTCGATTGACACCATCCTACACATGTCAGAAATGATTACGGCGACGTCGCTCGCTGGATTGACCTCTGCATTTAACACATTCAGCAGGTCGATGACACACATTCTGAAATGGAAGATATTAGTCTATCTCAATTTGGCGCCAATATAAAGCACGACTCACATTGCTCTCTTCACTTCCGCTCTGTCAATGACCTCATAAGACTGCGAGACACCAAATAGCAGATGCCCGACACCGGCAAGCTGTTGTATCTAGAAGAGTTAGTATATCAATTGATGCGACCATTAATAGCAGGGTCTAAATACAGCTGAAACGTCGCCCAGTCTGAGTACCGACAGCCTGATGGACGATATCATATCAACATAATGCTCAACTTCCCTAGCAATTCGGGTAGCAGAAGCGTGCACCTGAGTGAGTAGCATGATGCACAGCAGCTATGATGTAGTCAGATTCGTACCTGTATAGGGAAAGTATGGCACGAACAAATTCTGAAAAGACGGTTTGCATGTGTTGCAGGCTACATGCTATGTTCACGGGAGGTCCCCCGGTGGTCTCTGCTGCCGTATCTGGGGCGGACGTTCCGTTGCACACTGGCTTCTGTTGTCTCATTTGGAAAAATATCCTCATAATTTCTTGTGGTGGAAGAAGAAAAGAGGCAGAGGGCAGCGAGCTTCTAGTAGTCGGTGCTGACCTCATCGAAGACAGGGAGTGTTCAAGGAGGCGGAATATGTCAATCATGTAATTCTGTTGACCCTGTATCACTTTACATGGGTCCCCATTTCTGTGGACAGCAGAATCGATTGGATACGCCACCGCAATTTGCGATTCGGGAAGTCGAACCAAATGGCCGAGGATGCATGCCGAGTGTATCTCTAAGCGGTACATACACCAAAACAGGCGCCGACGAGACTCAATCTCTTGCTCCTTGAGTGAAATACGCCATCTCCTTTCGTCGTGGAACCCTTCCTGTGCAACCAGAGCATGGTACAGGGCAAGGTAACGGTGGAGAGAGCTTAAGTTGCATACCCTGAGCGAGTAAAGTGCCAGCAGCCCGAATACTTTTATATAATTGAACTCTTTGCATTGCTGTATCCGAAAGGGAATCTGCGAAATTGCCTCATAGAAGTAGGTCGCGTGGTCAATCTGGAGAATGTCGTTTGCACATGCAGATGAAGTGCAGCCTGCATTCATAAAAACGGCCAAAATGCTCACGGCATAGAAAGCGAGACGTAGAGTCTTCTGGCTGTCAACAGAGCTATACGCATTCGGCTGGGTCACCACCTCGATATCCTGCTCATTAAGGAAAGGGTAACTGTATATGATATCAGCAACACGAACACACAGACAATTCGCAGAATGATAAGATGCTGTACTTTGGCTGAATAACATCAAGATATACCCGGCTAAGGTGGTGTAGATTATCGTTTAGATTGGTTTTTTCCGCCAGAACGGGAGCCACAGCATCTTCCCTTGATGACGGAGGGCATTGCTGGGCGGTAACTGTTGTATGAGCGAATGCAACAGTGGACTTTCGTGGTCGACCACGCTGCTTCATAGGCCTAACCGTAGTACACGGAACTTTGTATTGATAACAGGTGTTGCAACCTTCAAACTTTGATTCGGTCGATAAGACTGAAGTTTGGATGCACTTGAGACCTCTCTGGTGACAAAAGTCACAGGCCCATGTAATCCGACGTCGTTGAACATCAGACATGGCCCAGTTCAGGCCCTTTTCATGCCCTAGTTTGATACCAGACAGTGGCGAAGAGGTGAATAGTAAGTCAGAATTGCTTAGACCGGCGCCTTCGTCCTTTAATTAGCCGCGGAGTATTATCAAGTTTTAGCGTGATAACGCGTCATGAATCGATGATTTACGTAACCCTGAACTAGCGCAGAGAGATAACAACTAAATATTAGCAGCGGTTAATTCAAGATAAGACCCCAACATTGATTTTTTGCAAAGATCAAACAAGCCGAGGAATCTGGAATTATTTTACTCTTTCATTCACACAAACTAATCACTGCAATGTTAACAACCATAATTACTCGAATTTTAGTTATCAATCCAAACAGCAATGTTTTCATAATGCAAAGACTGAAAAACGAAATAGAGCAGCTTCATTTCATAGGGGAACATTCGACTCAGTCACTAGCTAAAGCATGATAAGTAACTAATGATGCTTTGTATAGGTAGGTTGAGTAAGATTATGTCACGTGTCCTGGAGGCGCATGATGCCTTCCTCATGGCACGTTTCTCCCAGCATCCCCTCGTGCAAGATCTCAAATACCAAGCTGTCTTAGGGTCTAGCAGAATTCGGAACCCAGGGTCTTGTAACAAAAAGAAGTGGTTTGTAACTAGTGTCTTTGACGCTAGTATCAGTGCAGGACTTGATGTAATGTAATGTATTGTGCTTATTCAATAGCTAGCTAGCTAGCTAGATCAAGCCTATCCAGTAGATCAATTGAGAGTTGACATAACCGATGTGGGCCTTCTTTAAGAATTTGTATGGATATTTGTACCTCTGTACACAAAAAGAATTATGTAACTGTTTACAGTGTTGCTTGCTTGTTTTGAGCCCAGATCCGTGTATTGAAACAATGCGACAGTAAGCATGATAATGTTTGCGAATGTGACGTCACATTGCAAGCCATAACTTCATGGAATATTCGCAATTGAATAGATTTTGATTGACTTGACAATATATCGGGGAACGAATTAGTG
The DNA here is from genome assembly GCA_014822085.1 of Fusarium stilboides. NCBI lineage: Eukaryota > Fungi > Ascomycota > Sordariomycetes > Hypocreales > Nectriaceae > Fusarium > Fusarium stilboides. The sequence goes on along the minus strand of JAASAY010000330.1, from coordinate 43,387 downwards.
ATTGGCTTTTCGCCTAGACTAGCATGTGGTATCCAAGCAATTCTCCTGAATATCTCGGTTACTATCCAATTACCACTTAGAATCAGAACACTAAACTCCAGTGGTCGCGTGTCGCTGACATGCATGGTAGCGAGGAGTCTACGTGCAGGGGGGGCTTACTATTATTGCCCAAGATGGGATAAGGTCTCTTGGTAAACACATGAACCGTAAGGACCCATGGGCCCTACTACTCCATGTTCATCCTATAACAAGCTTAGAACAGGAGAAAATCCGGGAGGTTCTCTATATCGCCCTCTCACAATGGTCGCAATCCACAAAACGACTCCACAGGCCTCTTCGGTAGTCAGACGGTATCTGACGAGCCCCATCGTAAGCATGGATGATGATCGTAGTTCACCGCTTCTCTGTTTCTATAAGGACTACGCTTCGCACCGCACGCTTTCTTAATTGCCGGGCTAGATAGTTCTGATTGAGTCACAATCTTTGTTAAAATCCAATTATTCCATATTCCGTCTCCTATTGCGCGATAAAACCATGGAGACAACTCCGGAGACTTTCAACATTACAAACTTGTTCGGCGTTAACGGGATAGTCGCCGTTGTAACAGGCGGGGGCACTGGTACGTGACTATTATTCCACCACAGCTTGGAGTTGTAAAGATCAAACTCTCATCACCTACAAAGGAATTGGACGAGTCATAACTCAGACGTTGGCAAACAATGGTGCTTCCAAGGTATTCATTCTGGGAAGAAGGCTAGAAAAGCTCCAAGAAACGGCAGCGACCTCGCCTCACAACAACATCGTTCCGATCCAGGCAGATGTCACCTCCAAGGACGACCTCAATAAGGCAGTCTCTCTGATCACTGATCAAGTTGGCTACATCAATCTCTTGGTCTGCAACGCCGGAATTGCCGGCCCTCACCTATATGGACTAACAGAGAATCCAACTTTAACACAGTTACGAGATTACGTATGGGAGAGCTGGACGCCAGAAGCTTTCACTCAGCCCAACGATCTCCATGTGACTTCTGCCTTATTTTCGACCATGGCTTTTCTAGATTTACTAGACAAGGGAAACTCGAAAGGTAATCTACCTGGGATCAGCAGTCAGATCATTGTAAACGCCAGCATCTCGTCCTTCCTGCGTGCCAGTCCAGGCTTGTTCGCATATGCTACTAGCAAAGCTGCCGCAAATCACTTGATGAAAGTTTTGAGTACTTTCTTATCGCCCCATCAGATCAGGGTCAACGCTTTGAACCCAGGCAATTTTCATAGTAAGCATTTACAAATAATCACAAAAGCAAGAGTTCGCGAGTCTAACATTTCATCTCAGCGGACATGACACATATGGCGATTGGCAACTTTCCAACGTTTACTCCTGAGACTATTCCTGCTGGTCGACTGGGAACACCCGAGGATATAGCTGGCGTGATCCTTTTCCTTTGCTCCCGGGCGGGGTCCTATGTCAACGGGCTATCATTAGTTGTTGATGGAGGCTTGCTTACCCAAATACCTGCCACATACTAGTTCCCAAATCTAATAGAGCTATATATCCTTTTACTTCCCGAGGTACCTTGATAAATAGTTGCACCCTTGTGTATGACAAGTCCCAGAAGAACAGAAGCAAGAACAAGTGTTTCCTACTGCGAACCACTTACTGGACATAGCTACCTGAGATGGTACCTGGGTCTAAGCATATGACTCTACGAGGGCAGCCCCAAAACAAACGAAGGTTTTTGCAGAATATAAAGAGCACGAGAAAGATTATGCTGCAACACGAGCTAGTGGTTATCATAAAAGGATGGTAATCGTTATTTGCGACCCTGACGTTTCCCACGGAAGATGTTCAATAAGCCACAGAACTTATTGGTAACTCAACGAGATTGGAATTTTGAACGCAGATCCTTCCAAAGACTGCCCTTTCTCTCCTCATCCATCGCCTCGGCCTCCAAGGCATCGATGATAGGTGCATCCCATATAAGATCAGCCAACTCCGGCTTAACAAACTTTGTCTTCTTAGTGATCTTCCATCCAATATATAAAACCGGAGCCAGCAACACCATGGTGTAGTAGGTGAAGAAGCTACCCACGTCCCAGTGACCGGGCAAGAAAACCTCGTAGCCGTATCCACAGACCAAAGCCGTCATGAAGACTAAGGCGATCCAAGCGCAGTAGGGTTGTCCCCATCCGTAGTATGGGAGAGTTCGGCGATCCAGGTTTTGAGCCTTGCAAGCCTTGTAGAAACGGAGGTATGTGATGCAGATAATCACGTAGTCTAGAACCTGCGCAGCTGTGACGAGATTGACAAGCCAGGTAACGACGGTGGCCGTTCCGTTAGATACCGTCAGAAAAGAAAGGAGTGGAAATACCATAGTCAGAAGAAGACAATAGAGGGGCACACCGGCCTTGGTAGTCTTTTGGAAGAATTTGGGGGCTTGTCCATCCAAAGAAAGACTGTACAATGTTCGAGTCGCACAGTAGGTATATGCATTACCGGCTGAGAATATGGTTGTGACAAGGAGGACAGTGGCGATATGTGGGAAGACACGAATGCCCATGTTCTGCATGGCGATGATATAAGGGGAAGAAGACGCAGCACCCACATCGCTCTCACCAGTAACCACAGCCTTCAAAAGAGGGTCATCATAGGGTACCAAGATGCTTGTACAGAGTGCTGTGCCGACAAAGAAGAAGAAAAAGCGAAAATACGTCCACTTGAAGGCCGTCTTGAGTGTCTTCCTCGGGTTCTTGGCTTCACCAGATGCCATGGCCACGTATTCAGGTCCTGTGATGGCAAAGCTGGCAATCCACAGAGCTCCAAGAAAGCCCTCCCAGCGGCCCTTTGAACCAGTTGATAAATGTTCGGCGAACGCGCCCGGGTTATTCCAATGGCGGAAGCCATAGGCGTCGTGCTGAGGGTTGCCGCCGACCATGGTGATAAAGGTAAAGAAGAAAAGCATGAGAATAAGAAGGACTTTGCCCGAGGAGAGGTAGAATTCAGCTTCGCCGAAGATTCCGACCGCAAAGACGTTGATCAATATGTAAAACGCTACGTTAGTACTTGGATAGTAAGTCGAGGTGGGTGCTAACTTACAGATACGCCGCGCAACAAGCGCCGCAAATAGCAGCTTCTGGGATATCGTCCCTCCAGAACCGCACAACAGTCGTCAAGGCTGAGATCTCAAAGGGAATCAAGACACATTCGTAGAGGAAGAAATTCCAGCCTGTCATGAATCCAAAGGCATCGTCAACCCACTTGCCCGCCATGCGTACAAAGGATCCGCTGACGGGCATATAAACTGCCATCTCGGTCATGCAGTTATTGACGAGACACATAACCAAGGTATAAAGGACCCAGGCGAGGACAAGGCTTGCTGGGCCGCCGCGGTATAGACCTGTGCCAACAGTGACAAAGACACCTGTGCCGACGGAGGCGCCAATGGCGATGAATTGGACTTGGCGGTTGCTAAGACGTCGGTGGAGGTTGTCGGTGCTTTGTATGGTGCCGTTGGTAGCATCCTCGGTTTTGGTATTGGGATAGTCAGAAGCAGCCGCATTGTCAACTTTGGAATCTTCAATAGGACCAGTCATGATAACGATGATTCAATGGTAGTAGAATTATGGTTGGTGATGATGAGGCGAACGGAAATGAGGTAGGTAGGGCATGTCGTGTTATATACTCATCAAGCCTTATGACAACGAACGCCTCCTGGTCAACGCAAATACCAGCTCATCTCTACTAACAAGCCTCCAGCTAATAATGAAACAATCACCCATCCATGGCTTATCTCTCGACTCGCATGATCATCCTTGTTTTCATGGGGTAGATGGCTCCAGACCCCACACTCCATCTGGAGGATCATGTTGATGGGGAAAATGGCTTATCCAATTGTTGTTGGAAGGCGCCGACACCTCTAGCCAATTTTCTGGTGACATTTTCGGACTCATGTCTGGGATCCGAACACTTGACGAGATGACATGTTTTGAGTGCCGGTACTACAAGTCCGCTTATCAATGTCGACAGAGGGCGCGGTGACGCACCACTACATGCGCCCGCCCAGAATATTATAAAGGTCGTGCCCTGCCCGACCAAACCCTATAGAGGTAGACGACCTTGCTCGAACCAAACCCTATAGAGGCCGGATAACCCAGCCCCTTGTCCCCAAACCCTATAGAGCTGGTATGTTTGCTTTGCTAAACCCTATAGATGCAACATGTCGCCGCTCTCGCTTTGCCAAACCCTATAGAGCTACCTTATCACATGCATCTGCAAGGAGGGCTCTTCCCCTCCTCGGTCAGATGGAAGTGACGCAGTCGTCGCATCGTTGTTTGTGGAGGGCGTTGCTGTTGGGAGAGGGGGCTTGGGGTTCTGAGAGGGCGTTTTGATGCTGTGTTCGCCGACTGCCGAGGATCTCTATCTCCGACGACGGACGAAGATCTGGTTCCTTTATTCATGTCATACAAATGGGCGTCCCGAATTGGACAGGAGACGATAAGTATAAAGAATAGCAAATAGTCTATAAGAGAAGAAATTAATCAATTCGAATCATCACAATCAGAATCGTTACCATCAACCAACTTTGCAATCCTCCAATTATTTCACTACCTCTATCTCTCGAAAAATCGTAAGATGACACCTCATGCTCATAACTAAGTCAATTCTCTAATAGTCTGAGATTCTAGTCCACCATTCGAAATGGCCTCCAACGGTACCACCACCAAGCAATTCTACACGACTAGCTCCCCTTGGGAGGCGCGCATCGGACACTGCCGCGCTGTCCGCTACGACCGCACCATCTACGTGTCTGGTTCAACGGCTGCGGACCCCAACTCGCCGCCTGAGGCGCCGCGCGTGCTGTTCCCTACTGACGCTAAGGAGCAGACACGTGTGACACTTGAAGAACAGGTCAAGGCGATCCGCACCATGGGCGGCCGTGGTGCCGAGAGCGTCGTACGAGCGAAGATCTTTGTCAGCCGTAAGGAAGACTGCCAGGCTGTTGGCGACGGATTCAGGGACGTACTTGGAAGGCAGAAGGGTGGTCAGATTGGTGTGGCTGCTACCATGATTGTTGTGCCTAACGGATTTGTCGACAAGGATATGCTTGTTGAGATTGAGCTTGATGCCATTGCTGACGCGGAATAAGAGAGTCTGTCATCTAGTTAGAAGGCTTGGTAAATATAGAACATAAATCGAAATTGGACTGCGCAGCAGTACAGTTCTCGCATACCTTCGTGGCTCTATTCAATACATTATTGTCATACATCTCTCTCCTTACTCGCTTTACAGTAGAACCTTTGACAGACACAAAGAACTCACTAAACTTTATATGGCATACTTACGTTATGTTTATGAACGTAGAGAAAATACTCAACGTCTACTTATTCTATTTACGGAGAGCTTTAAAGGCTTGAAGCAGGTCCGCTTTGAGATCCTCCCAGTGTTCAACTCCAACATTAACCCTCAACAAACGACGATCAATACTCTTATCCGATATCGCTCGCCATTCAATAAGACTCTCTACACCTCCGAGGCTAGTCGCGTGATGAAATAGATGCAGTTTGCTCGGAAGCCTCTTGGCAAGGTCCTCGTCTTTCATAAGGAGCGCGAAGACACCGCCATAGCCGTTCGGCATCTGCTTTCGCAGCCACGAGGTTTCGTCTGTGGCCTCTGGTTGGAGACTCGCATGTTGGACTTCGGCTACTACCTCTCCGACAGGTCCTGGTTCTTTTGCAGACGTGGCAAGCCAGTTGATCAAAGACTCGGCGCTTCTCGCTTGTCGTTCCACGCGAAGTTCAAGCGTTCGGATACTACGCACACCCAGCCAGCCCTCGAGACTTCCCATAACGCTGCCCAGGAAAACACGCTCGCCACGTAGTTTATCAACCCAACCTTCTGACGCCTCGATGTCAGGACGCACGCTTAGGACACCGCACAGTAGATCCGAATGCCCTCCGATGTATTTTGTTCCACTATGCATGATTATGTCAACGCCTAAAGCGAAGGGGTCCTGCAGAGGCGGAGGAGCAAGGGTTGCATCGCAGGTAAGCCAGGCACCTCGCTCAGTGGCAATGCGGCGATAATGAGCCAAATCTATGGCTTCACCGGTAGGGTTGAATGGGGTCTCGGTGTGGAGAATATCTCCCTTTTGAAGCTTTGCAAGGTTTTCATCCGAGTGAGTCAAGATCTCCAGCGGCTTCAGTTTCTGGACCAGCTCCAAAACGCCATGACAGCCATGGTAGCCGCGGCCGATTGCGATGCGTGACGGATTGAGGAAGACTACTAGTGCGTGAAACGCTGCAAGACCGGAGGCATACGTCAAGGACGGGCCTTTGAGATAGGCACTGAGAATCGCTTCGAGACGGGTGGTATTGGGTGCGGTATAGCGGCTGTAGCCGTGGGAGTCGAAAGGCGCATTGGGCTATGCTTGGTCAGATCTAGCGACAAGTGTACTTTGGCCTGACCTACATCAACAGTGAATCCCAAGTCAAGTTTTTCGGGGTCGGAGTCATATCGAAATGTGGTCGAGGTGTGCATTGGAGGCGCTACCGCCCTATGGTTGTTGATGTAATCATCTGCATGAACGGCCTTGGACGATAGAGAAAGCTCATGATCGAAGGCCTTCGACAGAGCCTCAGGCCCATTGGACTCAGACGATTGAGGCATGATAAAGTCTTGATAAGGTTATCAGACCAAGATAATTCGCATTATTCTATGCTACATGTAGTTTTGTTATAAGTGTATTGGTCGGGAAAATGACCCAATTCCTCCGTCCCTCTAACTCCTGAAGCTTTTGAAACAGATTTGTCACGCAATGACGTCTCGATAACCCGCTTGGTTGTGATTGGTCCGGGTCGTCGGATTCGGGATGTCGCTTATCGACGGCTTGGTCTCATCACTCACTATCAGTGGGTACGTGACTCAGATGAGTACGCCTTCCATAAACATGCGAAATCTAGACCAAATAAATGTTTGTAAATAGTTTTAGGAGGAAAACGTAATCTAGGCTGCAATCTATCTATCAAGCTGTTATATCAGTACGTTGAACTTGCTGGTCGTGGCGAGTTTGCATTTTGGGCTTTATTGACCATTTTCCAAGTCACAGAACATGCTCGCTACGTTCATTTTACTTAGGGAATTCTTGAGATTTGTAACAAAAGTTTACTATACGGCAGTTCTATAGTATATGAGCAAGAACAGCGAGTAATCAAGAAGTATTTTAACTATATATGGCGCAGTCGAACAGTTACTTCTGGACAGACTGATATCTGCGACCCTTACCCTAGAGTGATCTTAACTCAAGTGGTGCTGTAATGCTTTCACACTTAGCAGCTACTGATTCGACACGACACTAGACTATCATCAGACTAGCCTGAGCTCGACCGCAGCATCTAGCCAATCATGGTCTTCTCATTTTGAGATCTATACCACGTGCCAGCTCTAGCGACTGTGCGGGTTACTTAGTAGCAGGCTAGAATCTGTTTGATGTTTAAGTATCTTTGTGTGGGATTAGTACGACTCTTTGAGTAAATCAAGAATTTACTAATGAGTGTGGAATAGTTCGTTTCCACTGAACCGCTTCGGGCTATGAATAGACTGTTGTGAAGATATCGCAAATGCAAGATCGAGCTGTTCGTGCTCCTGGTCTTTAACCTTTGAGGGTGTTTTATATACGAGTAATTTACAGCTTTGAGGGCTTCAGAACTGAAGCATACATCTCTCGTATGCTATTCCTTGGGTCATCTAGTCGAGCTTGAGTTTCCTCAAACAATCTGGGCAAACCAGTGTCCTTGTAGGACTCGTTATGCACGACTAGCTTTGCCATTGCAAGCCCGCATAAGAAAATTTGCGGCATACCATGACCAGTAAAGCCCCCCATGATAAACATTCCAGATCGACCAGGGATGGGTCCCACACGAGGAAGACGATCTGACGAATATCCTATAACTGTATCTATGTTAGTTACTGGTGGAATTCATGGCGCGAGATGAGACAAAGACTTACTCCCAGTCCAGATATCATCAACGTAGGCCTTACTATCCTCCCACCCGGCAAAATGCCTTTGCATATAGCCATCGAAGTAGGATCGCGCCTTTTCAATCACTTTGGTATCGTCCACATTTCCATACCAGTCTTCCACTGACCTAATGTAGGCCTCTCGGGCACCACCAACAATAATACTTCCGTCCAGCCGAGGAATGAGGTAGTCGAAGTCCCAATCTGAAAACCGAAGTGCATAGGTATTATTCAGAAGTGGATGACTTCCGGGCGTTTTTATGCGGCTGCATATAGCGCGATAGGGGATGATCTTACTTTTGTACTCCGGAAGAAGGGAGCCCGTATAAGCGTTAGTTGAAAACACTACCTTCCCTGTTCTTACCTTGCCTCTGCTCGTTTCCAAGACCCAGTTACCGTCATCGTCCTGAACGTCGGAGACGGAGGAGACAGGAGTATGAGTTTGAATGTTAACGCCTTGACGCGCCGCCTCCGAGAACATGTGATGGATCAACTTGTATGGCCAGAGGTGGCCTGCTGTGTACGTGAAACAGCCTTTTGCTCCTTTAACTCCTGACATCTTGACAAAATCAGCCAGTAGCCAAGACTCGACTCGAATTTACTTACCATTTCTGCGCCTTCCTCTGGGATGCTGAAGGTGTCTTTTGTGACTCCCACTCCGGCCGCAACAAGCTTGTCGTACCCATTCTTGAGACGACGTTGATGATCTGAGGAAAATTGTACATCAACAGCTCGTGTCAAGACAAAGTCACAGTCGATTTTGTTCTGTTGGACGTATTCTGTTACTGCCTTGACATTCGCTGTTTCGAAAGCAGCGACCTCTGCCGCGGCCTCAATGCCATGCTCTGAAGCATAACCGGCAATGGCATTATATGAATCGGGCTTGAGGTGGCCACCTATACGAGTCCCTATCAGTACGAGTCCCCGATTGAATGCAGTTGCCATACCATTCCGCCCAGTGGCACCTGAACATAGCTGTCGAGCTTCCAGAACGAGTATTGAAGGTCTTTTGTCGGGTGAAGTAGTTGCTAGTATATGCGTAACTATAGCCGCGCCAGAGTAACCCGCTCCAATTATAACGATGTCTACATCGTCTGGAAGATCTGGACTCGAACGGACATCATCAAGATCACCGTATTCTGTTCTCCAAAAAGACTTCATCCCATTGGGAGGGGGCAGAAATGACTTGGACATGATGGGCGCTTATTTTAACTAGGGCAAAAGTATCAAGAAAAGAGATGGAAAGATTGAGGAGAACCAAGATAGCACAGAAACTGGATAGAGACGTCGCCGTACTATCTTAAAGACGAGAACCCCAGACTTGAATCTGCGGTATGGGCCATGGCTGATGCAATCCATCGTTAGAGACCCTTATCTCGTGGCTGATAACGTTGCTTGGCATGAGACGTAAGCGGGGGAAAAGAGGGGAGGCTGATCTTGGCTGTTTACGGAAAGACTGAACAAACCTTCCTTTTTCATCCTAGCCTGAAGATGCAAAGACCCACAGTCCGAAACTTTCCTAACTGGGCAGTCAGAAGGAGCAAGCGTCCAGGCCGGCCGGGATGAGATATCAGAACAAAGGAGATATCAATCTGTTCCCTGTACATATTAGACGACATGGTATAGCTAAGTGTATCTTAACTGCTATCTCAGATAACACCAAGTGTGAGAGCAGCAATCGTTATGGCGCCTGAACTCCAGCAACAGCTGACCGCTCCTAATGGGGTCACTTACACTCAACCTTTGGGCTTGTTCATCAACAATGAGTGGCGTCCTTCCAAAGCAAACGAGTTCATAACCGTCGTGAGCCCAACGTGAGCCTTCCATAGTTATCCCCGAGAACATTATATGCTGAGTGTAGTGCTAGGGATGAGCAAGACATCGTCAAGGTCCACGCTGGAGGCGAGGAAGACATTGACGATGCTGTGAAGGCTGCTAGACAAGCACTCAAAGGCCCCTGGTCGCATCTTTCGGGAACTGAGAGAGGCGAAATGATGCGAAAGCTTGCTGATTTAGTTGACTCCGCCACAAACGAGCTTGCTACCATCGACACCTGGAATAACGGAAAGCGTTTTTCGTCTGCAAAGGGTGATGTTTCCGAACTGACAGGTGTTCTGCGTTACTATGCTGGCTTCGCTGATAAGCAGTATGGACAAGGCGAGTTCTCCAAGCAGACCATTTCTGTTTTCCTGACCTTGTGCTGACTCTCTTTCCAGTGATAAGCACAACGGAGAAGAAATTTGCTTATACAACAGTTGGCCCGATCGGTGTTTGTGGACAGATCATACCTTGGAACTATCCCTTGGGAATGGCGGGCTGGAAGATTGCCCCAGCCCTTGCTGCAGGTAACTGCGTGGTCCTCAAACCAGCAGAGCAGACGCCTCTGTCGATATTGTATTTTGCAAATATCGTCAAGGAAGCAGGGTTTCCCCCGGGTGTGATCAATATCGTCAACGGATTTGGCAGCAAGGCCGGGGCGGCATTAGCCGCTCATATGGATGTTGACAAAATCGCCTTTACTGGGTCTACGGTAACTGGCCGTCAGGTTGCGAAACTTGCAGCTGGTAACCTCAAGGAGATCACGATTGAATCTGGCGGAAAGTCTCCCCTTATCATTTTCGAGGACGCAGACTTGGACCAGGCCGTTAAATGGAGTCACTATGGCATCATGGCCAATCAGGGGCAAATTTGTACTGCCACGAGCCGCATTTTAGTGCACGAAAAGATATATCAACAGTTCGTGCAACTATTCAAAGAAAGAGTCAAATCTTGCAAGGTCGGCAATCCGTTCGAAAGCGACACTTTCCAGGGACCACAAGTCTCCAAGGTCCAATACGAAAGGGTTCTATCATTTATCGAGAGCGGGAAAGCCGAGGGTGCTACCGTTGCACTCGGCGGACAGGCCACTTCGGTCAACGGCAAAGGCTTCTTTATTGAGCCTACCATTTTCACGAATGCCTCTGACGATATGAAGATATATCGCGAGGAAATCTTTGGTCCTTGCGCAGTCATCAGTCCGTTTTCCGAGGAGGAGGAGGCGTTACGTAGAGCAAACGATACGACTTACGGACTTGGAGCGGCTATCTTCACAAAAGACATCACACGCGCACACGTTATTGCGAACAAAATCGAGGCCGGAAGTAAGTAACTCACCCGATTCATCTCAATATCTTGACTGACCCGCCTATCTCTACAGTGGTTTGGATCAATAGTAGTAATGACTCCGATTTCCGCATTCCATTCGGAGGCGTCAAGCAATCTGGTATCGGCCGCGAGCTGGGCGAGGAGGGAATCCGAGCGTACACAAGCAGGAAATCGATCCATGTTAACGTAGGCAATATTCTTTGAAGTATGGTACTAGAAGCCGCGCGCAAGAAAATAAACGAATACTATTGGTTGTAACTTGTAAATCTTGTATTCATTTCCTGGAGACGCTGATCCCTGTTAGGTAAATTGGATTGTACGCAGAAACCAAACACCTGGTCAGGGCTCAAGAGTAAGATCTTAAGCCCGGCAATATGTCCTACTGTCGTATTAGAATAATGTATCATCTTCTTTACATATTCGTGCATATGCGCCTGTTTCCACCCAACAAGCCGTGGCGCGTGCTTTTAAGAGACTTTTAGTCTGAACATCGGTTTTGTATGGGTCAGGCGATGTTTAAATCAATTCCTCCGAGTTGAGGGCCAATTACTCTGTAACTACGACTTACCTTCGCTGGAGGATGTAGCAGAAAGTTCGACGTCGAAGGGTATCAGCGTATAGCATTCGCCGTGGGTTGAAGATCATGTTCTATCTTTCCAATCACCATGGTCTAGATGTACATTAAGTAATTTGTGAAAGGATCTTACTGGCTTTGTTCAATCGGAAGCCTGTGCTGGAGGAACCAGACAGGACTCGCTTAACTAGTTCTAACTAGACTCAATGACATACCTATGACCACAATTCTTGACGAAGCGTCTGGTTCAAAAGCCGCTGCAACATATTTCATACAAACAATTTAACGTCTCGTCCAGTCGGCTTGCGTTACAGCCCCCCTGGGAACAATTAGCCACCCCAGAACCTAGCCCAAGTCCTGACAATGACATGCTTCTTTGCTAAAGCCTCCCTTTCAACCTCATCTCCAAAACCTTCTTCCCAAAAGCGACATTCTTCATCAACAGCTTGTTTCTTTCCATCTGCATAGATATCGACAGTTGCAGAATCGACAAACTTTGTTCGCTTGAAGGTCTTCCAGAAAACGAACATGACAGTAAACCAAGCCAGGCCAAAGTAACTAGTGATGAAGCCTTTGACTGACCACGGCTGGAAAATATCGAATCCTATAAAAATAGAAGTCAGGCCGCCGATCAGGAGACATAGATAAGGTGTCCACGATGCGCAAGGAGCGGTAAAAGGGAACACAATCCCAGCAGCTGGTTGTATATCGGCGCTTGAAGTCCACTTCAAGATACTCCATGAAGATCTTTTGAAAGTGTTTTCGCCTTGACGAACAATTCCCTGTGCCTTTAAGGCCCGACGCCAGCCGATAAAGACCCAAGTCATGGCCGTGAAGTTAACAACCAGGGCCACCGTTGTAAGATCCAAGAACCAGGAGAAAACCTCGCTAGCACTGTTCGACGCGACCAAGAAGGACAGAAGCGAAATTGCAGCGACAGTTGTCACACAGACCCACGGGACACCTGCTTTGGAGCACTTCAAGAAGATCTTGGGTGCCTGTCCATCCTGGGCTAGTGAGTACAGGGTTCGGCTGGCGGAATACAAATACGCGTTGCCGCAGGACCATCCAGAGAGTAAGATCAGGAAGTTGATGAATCCAGGAAGAAAACCCTTGATGCCGAGGTTAAGGAGACCGACGACCCATGGAGAAGCAGCTGCACCAGCTTCTCCGTTCTCGATAGCACCCAAGAGTCGAGGATCGCGTGAGTTGCAGATAATTCCAACAGCGAGTATACCGACCACATAGAAGAATAAAATTCGACCGACGATTAACTTGGCTACTCGAGGTATCGTTTTGCGAGGGTTACGAATCTCGCCAGCCGATAGGGAAATGATATCCGGGCCACCAATAGTGAAAACGGCATACCGAACAGAGATACAGATGCTCAGAAATATTCCTGTGGCACCCTCGGCGTAGTAAGAATGGGCCATGTCTCCGTTTTTCCAGTTTCGGAAACCATATGCACCGTTTCGGGGGTTGCCGCCTACCATGGTGATGAAGGTAGCCATGATCAGACCGAGGATTAGAAGGATTTTGGTTGACCCCATGAGGAATTCAGCTTCACCGTACCATCTAGAAGGGGAATGTTAGCTTGTTCAGACTCGTGGAACGGGCATCTTTACCTAACTGCAACCATGTTCATGAAATAACATACCGCCAAAGCTAGAGCAATCCAGACTGCCGGGTTGACATCGACATTCCAATACTGCATAACAGTGGCGACAGCTGACAACTCGGTGCAAACCAACATAGCTCCAGCGTAGAAGTAAGTCCAGCCCATTGCAAATCCTAGAGCAGGATCGACAAACCGAGCTGCAAGCTCATAAATGGAGCCACGGATCGGAAGCCAGGCTACCATCTCGGCAACGTTGAGGGTGGTTGGCCAGATGAAGCCCAGGCCGTAGATAAGGTATCCGATGATGAGAGGCAGTGGTCCAGCGTTGGACAGAACACCGCCCACGCCAACGAAGAGACCAACACCAATGCCTCCGGCAATGGTCATCAGTTGCACATGGCGTGGAGAGAGGCCTCTGCGAGTCTGCTGAGTTGTGGTGTTGGTGTGATCAGCCACGGTCGTCGAAACGTTGTCATCACCATGATCTTTCTCCAACGAAGGGGTCATGGTGACAAGGTCAAGGTTCAAGTATTAGAAATGATTTGGGTTGAGTGATGAAGATTGAAGAGAAGACAGGATGATCTAGGAACCCATTATTGAAATTACTTCGGTGGAGTCCTGAGACCTTATAGATGAGCAGTGCGAAGACCAAGCCCACGTAAGACTTGGGAGATAAGGGCAATGGAATTAATGCTTGTAAGAAAGATAGTATAGAAGTGGAGACAACAGAAACTGGGGCCCCGGAATCTAGAATCAAGATATCGTTTTGCCACGGTCAACGCTCATATCAAGACCGACAGCTTGGATTGACGGTATGGAGGCCTGCAGTTTAGGTTGCTGATAAGACTACCAATGACTCGCCGAACGGCCGTCCACGAGCTAACCAAACAATACTTTATTCAGCTTAACGCATCTTCAAGGTGGATCCCAACAGCAAGACCCATGAGTGGGCACATCCTCACACTAGACCCTGAAGCTTGTGAAGCTGAGCAATCAGATCTCATCGTTTAACCTTGTCAAATACAGCTTAGCGGCTTCCCCGCCTCGGCTTTGCCAGACTTACTCGTTATGGAAGGACTCGAAGTTCATCATACCAAATTTGTGCAACTTTGCAAGATCTCTATCATGGGACTCGCATTGTCCGAGCAGGTCATTGAGCTAGATTGATGACATCGATTGAAAGGAAGCCTGCCCCAATCGGAATGGCCAGCCACCGCCAATTTGATAAGCGATTACAACGGCCCAATTAGATACCGACTGTCAGCTATCAGGTATAATAGTGAGGAAATAGATGCTGTGAAAGGCTCAAGCCACTCACTCCTTAACCCAAGTTTACATTTTGACAACAATGGACAGCCCACGAAACAAGGCGGCAGATAGGCTACTGGCAATTGCTAGAACTCTTCAAAGCCCGGAGCCTACCTATGGCTTACCCCATGATTTCATCGCGAAGCTCAGGGCTGCTCTCCTTGCAGACCCATTGCTCCCAAGACCCAATCCGTCCATCTCCCTCTGGCAGGAACCTGTCCATCCCACTTTATCTAACTCTCAGTCGCCAAGCCTTCCTCAATTTACTGATATCGTCGTCATCGGCTCTGGCATTACTGGCTGCAGCGTCACAAAAGCCCTCCTCGAGGATGACACATTGGATGCCAGGAGTCGTATCGTTGTTCTTGAGGCACGTACCATCACCAGTGGTGCCACTGGCCGCAATGGAGGTCAGCTAGTCTCACCAGTCGGTCATTTGTATACCACCATGTGCAAGCGATATGGTGAAGACACAGCAAAAGAGATGTGTCAATTTAGCATCATGAATATTGACCGAGTGTTGGGCATGCTGGAAGAGCTAGACCCGGCACTCCAGGCCGCGAGTGAGATTCGTCAAGTTTCTAAAGTCATGGTTGCAGGGGACAAAGAGACATGGCAAGCCTCTAAGGAATCTCTAGAATCCTTTCGAAATGCGATACCAGACCACCAGACCCTCCATCGTGTTAGCGAGAAAGAAGCTTTGGCAGATGTACGTCGATTCGTTGCTATACTCAAAGCGAGACGATGAACACATACTAATGTTGTTTCTATAGCAATTCAATGTCAAGGACGGACACGGAGCCATCGATCATCCAGCAGGCGCAGTCTGGCCTTACCGTCTGATAACCGGCATTTTCGAACGCCTCCTAGCCCAATACCCAGACCGCCTGTCGATCGAAACAAATACACCTGCTACCAATATTCAATACGTGCCTAGCCCGTCTTTTGATGATGGTATAGAGTCAGAATATGTGTACATGGTCGAAACACCTCGTGGTACTATTCGCACCAAACAGGTAGTTCACTGTACAAATGCAAACGCAGCCCACCTGCTGCGTCCGCTGCTTGGAAAATTATACCCATACCGTGGGACAATGTCGGTGCAAAAGGCAGGGCCACACTTAGAGCACGTGGGAAACCATCGATCATGGAGCCACCTGACCAAAACGACACTGGATCCGGTATCTGAGTTTTACAGTGGCGGTTTATACTACCTGCAACAGCACGGTGACACTGGAGATATCTGGATTGGTACCGACTATTCAAATGTTTTCAATGTCTTGACATCTGACGACACTTCAATTCCGGGCCATTCTGTTGAAGCCCTGCTCAACTTCTTGCCCAGATACTTCGTTGAAGGCTGGCCAGAGGGTGAGCGGCCAGAACTGAAGGGAGTCTGGACAGGCCTTCAAGGACATACGTCAGATGGGCTACCACTTGTGGGAAGGCTCCCCAAGAGCTTATCCGGCAGAGATGGCCAAGGTGAATGGATAGCCGGGGGTTACAGTGGATATGGAATGGACAAGGCTTGGATGACTGGTGAAGCGCTGAGTAGCATGATCGTTGGCAAAGGCACTCCAGACTGGCTACCAAAGGCTTTCCTCATAACAAACGAGCGACTTGAGAGAGACATCACGACAGAAAAGTCGGTAGCCAAATGGGTGTCAATTGCGAAAACAGGTGACTGGTAAATTCGCTACATCATAAATACCATACAAGAATAAGAAATACATGCATCTATCCAATGAGTGTGTGCAACTGCTTGCGTGTGCATATATCCAACCAATACACATCCGTCTCTCCCTCATCAAGAGCGCTCCAAATACTCGTCACAAGCTCCAGTATGTTACCTACCTTTCGAAGTGGCAAGACATCGGCATATGCCGAAAGTCGACTCTTGACGAAGTTCCGAGCTTGAGCTAACTCGATGGCGTTTTGGCCTAGTTCTCGAGCTTGTTGGTCAACTGCATTCAGCGACGCGACGTCTTGCGGCACACGACGGAGTTCGTTCGAGATAGCGACAAGAATTAGTGGCTGGATACTCCGGCTTCTAGACTCGAAAGGAATATCGCGGAGAAGTCCCAAGGTGTACAGAGCCAGGCTGGTCAACCAGTAATCTTTTTCTGCCTTGGTCGGCTTTTTTGACGGCGGCCGCGCTGAAAATATATCTTCTGTCTCCCAGGGGTTGTATCGTTCGGCTAATAGATCGGAGAACACCCGATAAATTTGTAGCAGACCGACGCAGCGATAAGCCTCGTCTATCTTGGCAAGATGTGTCAGTGGTGTTCTCGGATCGTCAGTGTCTTGCATTTTGGAGGTATCCGCAGGCTTATATGCTAGAAGTCTTTTCTCCAGACAACGAGCCTCTCGAATCTTATCTTTGAAGAAGTCCATATCTTCTTCGGTGATGAATCTGATAGTTGAGACTCGTGAGCGATATTGGGACACCAAATTTCCAACATCGGTGAGAGTCTTAACTGTTTGTCCCGATATACCAACGAAAGGATGTAAGGTAAGCTGATCAGCTGGTTCCCTGGGCCCGATGATGGGGCTTTCCAGAAATGGGTCTGTGATTGTTGAGATATCGGTGAAGAAGGAGAGAAGCATACCCCAGTAGTCGACTGCGGTCTGGAAAAATTTCGACATAGCTTTCGAATCAGTCTCCGCAGCTGTCGAAGTCCAATCTACCACAAGTCTCCGCGTCATTTGAAATCGCTCTTTTGCGAGATTTCCGGGATCATGCCAACTTGCAGTATGGCACAGGAGAACAGTTGCAAGCATTCTTGCCTCTGGGTAATCCCTAGAGCTTGGCGAGGCTTCATCGAGGCATCTCAATGCTATAAGACGTTCCTGTATGGCAGTTGCTGATAGTTCGGGCAGGACACTCGTTAGACAAGCTGCTGCCATGCTTTGCATTGTGTGGAAGAGAATTTTGGATGACTGCCAGGCTTTCTCAGCCACTACACGCATCGGGTTCACCTGACTGTCCCATGCACAGTACAGCGGGATTACCTCTTTTATGAAGAAATCAGAGAGCGCCGTCGGGAGGTTGTTTAGGTCTTGTGGCAGGGCCAAAGGCGACTGAATTGCCTTAGATGTGTCCTGGCAGGGAATACCACTTCTGTACGTGTCCGTAGGCATGTCCAGGCTGTTGCAGGCATGGTGAGTGTCCATATCTAACCAGTCCTCGCCGGCGGAAGGATTTTCAGAGGCTTGACTACTCATAGGCATCTCAGCAAATGTACCACCCCAAGCGTTTGCCCTTTCCAGAGCGTCCGAGTCGACTGAAGAGCCCAATTCTGAAAACGGCCACTGGGGAAGCGCAATATCTCCGCTAAATGCTGGATAGTATGACGGATCCAGTAGTGTTGAGCATGACAACGGGTCGTAGTCCGCAAAACCAGGAAACAATAGTAAGGAGTTTAAATCCGAACTCCCAGAAATAGCCGTAGTGTCTCCAATCGATGCTGAAGTTGTCTCAGCAGTTCTAGCCGTTGATGGCTTTTGGTTTTGAATAGAGCTGACAGCTTTCTGCTGAAGTTGATTTTTGGAAGACCACCGCAGGTTTAGGACATAACCAGGACATTGTGTTCCTGATTCTTCACAGCGTTTGCATCCAGGCTTCCTCTGGTCGCACTTCAGCTGTTGTCGGCCGTCAGTCTCTGCAGTTGAACAACGGGAGTGACCTTACCCTCTTCGCTTTACATCTAGTGCAGCCATTGCGAGATTTGGAATGCGTTGGCCGGTATAGCGTGCTCATAGCTCATAGCCTGATCTGTAGCTAGAGTACAGAGAGTATTGCAGAAAGAAGTGCTTGCGATGAGTATTGTCAAGGGTGTTTGACAAGGAATGAGATTGGTTCGGGGCTGGTGGCAAAAGGAGGGGGGCGCAAGTGGGGAGCCGTTATCGCGCCCATATTAGATACAATTGATCTAAGCGGGCTTAGCTAATTAGATTCCGCACTACAGTACAAGGCATTGTCCTGATACAGTACTGCATCTCACTAGTCAAACCTTGTCGAGGATCTGTAAACATTATCTGGAAGAGACATCTAGATAAGATATCTACCCGAGATATGAAAATCCAGAATTCACCTTACCAGCTGCGTGATTTAAGCAGCAGCTTCTCCTACAGCGTACATTACTTGCGACGTAGATCATACAATTAACCCTTTCTGACCTGCTCTACCTCTTGGAGAAAGACTGTCCGCTGTTTTTTTATCGTTGGAACGTGCTGGATGAACGCCCAAATCGAAGGATAACACGGGTGGGCGATGCCCCAGGCGATTACATACCGTAAATTCTCAGCAAATTTGCTGCATTAGTGGTAAGACTATGGCAAGCCTGAGTTTATTTTCGCGGTTATTAGTGGTCAACTTTGCTAAGAGACGCTGGATTAGCGCGGATTAATATTTGACCTGTTTGCGCTATCCGCTTAGAGGGTATCTTACCTAACCTAGATTATTATTGCTACTTAAGCTAATGCGGCAAATTTACTGAGAATTTATGGTATATGTGTAGTGATTTTTTACGTCGGTGTAGTAGACGGAAGAGCCCAGCACACCGACAAGACCTCGGTTTGCATCTTGATAACTCGGCGAGCAGCTGATCCCTGAGTCCCAACTATCAGGCTCGGACTCGGTATTAGACCGACGGAAGTTCCGGGGTGTAAGTAAATGTAAGATTATTACCAATCAATCCTTTGAATAATTATATAAGACTGGACGAAGAAATCGCCTTTTTTAATTTTTTATTTGTATATTACAACAAAAAATTGGAGTCTCTTTTAAATCCACACATAACCTTATAGCAACATCTCAAAATTGTTCAAGTCTCAGCTAGCATCATGTCCGAGTACGGTTCATCACAACTGCTCTCGGGCGGACTCAAGGTCTTCGCACTCTTCTCCATTTTCACTGGCACCATGGATGTCGTTCTTGGCCACAAAATGCTTGTCCCTGCATCTGAACGATCTCTATTGCCACGATCAACACTAGCTGTCTTGGATAACCAGCTCAGGTTCCTGGGGACCATGTGGGCGGGATATGGCTCGATACTATGGTGGACCACCAACGATCTTACATCGAGACAAATTCCACTGTCGTTACTTGGGCTTTTCATGTTTCTTGCCGGTGTCGGCCGATTGACTTCAGGCTTGACCTATGGCTGGGGCGCATCTTGGACTAAGATAGCCGCGGGTGTAGAGCTTGTTGGCCCACCCTTGATATATTTGCTTGGATTTTAAAAGTGACCATATAATTTCTGGTGGAGGGCTGTTTACTTAATTCCACTCATAAGTATTTTTAAAACGATAGTTTTCTATAGATGAATGGCAAATAGACAAGAGAAATAATACATTACTATCTGTCTTGGGGTAGATCGAAGGTCCATACTTTATAGCGATATAGGGGTGCAGATGAAGGTGTTCTCAATCAAGCTGCTTGCCGTGACCTTGAATTCCACCTTTGCGCCTATGAGACTACAGTAGTGTCTGTGACGCATAAAAGTTTGCACTTCATATTAGCAATCACCTTCATTTTTCATTCTAGCCTTAATAGCGCACCTTAGATCACGTCGTATATTTGTCAGGTGACTACGATAGAATCAGATACCTCATCTTATGAGGGGCGCTCGTGAAAATAAAGATGTGACTTTCCTTCCCTTTTAGCCAACCTTTTGTCTACTTATCCTATCCCCCAAGCTTAAGGCACGTAGCTCGGAATGGTACTCCAAAAGTGGGGAGGACTGGTATTTAGGCTGGGCGTATTTTATTATATTTGTCCGAGATGGCAGTAAGAGTGAGAGCAGCAATCCTCATGACGGCCATATACACTCTTTAGCCATCATCCAACGTTCTGTTCGGTCTCTGATATTTGCTCCACCCTTTTTGTCACCCTAATCATCTGCCTTGTGCTCTCGTCGTCTCGTCCACTATCTCGATCATCCCCAGCAATCACCGTCGCTCGCATATCTCCGTCGTATATCGGGTTGTGTTTTCCGCGGATCTGCCCGATTGTGGCAAGGTTGACATCGTTTGAGCCAACAACATATGAACTTTCGTCTTTGCTGAGAGTCTTGAAGAGTTTTCGAAGCATCGGCATCGAGCCAGCGATGATACCTAGACCGCATTCGACGACCGTCCATAGAATGATATGACCGATGCCATCTACGAGTCATGTTAGATAAATATTCACAAAAGGAATGAAACCTACAGAGCTGATCCTTTGGCTTAGAGTACGCCGATGAATATGGCAATCTGATGATTGTTGCCACAGAAGCCCTGGTAGAATCAGTCAGCTGGCATAACAGGCTGGTAGGAGCAAAAACCTACAAGATACCGACCCCCATGACTAATATCGCCATCCTCTTCAAAGTTTTGCGCATCTGGATATTGCGAAGGATAAAGATTGGCATAATTGCGACGGACCAGTCCGTCACAATATTCATACCCGAGACAACGTAGGTCAAAACGACAATGATGTTCTGGTCGATGCATGTTCCTAGAGCGGGATTCCATGACGCAGCGACTGGCTTGCACCGAACCAATACTGCCAACATGGCTATCAGCGTGATGATAACCGACGTGGCGATTAGACCCCAAAGGAAGATTTTGTAGCGCTTGTTGGTTGCGATACGCATAAGTTGTGTGCAGATTGACGCTTTGATGAAGACTGAACCGCTGACGTAGAAGATCTGCCACAATGCCACGCTCTGGAATCATTGTCAGAAAACCCCAATTGACGGCTCAACGGAGAGATACTACCTTTGCGCCCTCAATCATTATCGCCATGTTGAGCTCCGAGTCTCTGGTTCCGACACCAGTAAAGACACCCCATATTACAATACCATTATGCACCATATTGATCAGCTAATACTGATCGTGAGTAATCATGGTTCTTTCGTGAGCCGTTGGAGGCTTACCGTTCCAATGCACATCAGCCAGTCCTCGTGGCCGAAACAATGAGTGGTCAACCTTATCCATACTCTGAGACCAACAACAGCGAGACATAAAACAGTGAATGTGATGTCGACGCCGAGAATCGCGGCAGCGAGACCCGATGGTTTGACTGAGTGCCAAGGTATCATAGCGTCCGCCATTTTTGGCAAAGGGCGCAAAAACGGGCACTTATCATCGGAAGAACACAGAACCAAACGGAAACACCGTTGTGATCGAGGAGCTCAAGTCTTCTTAATGTTTGCGGAAGAGGTTTGCATCAGCCCCCTACTTAATGCTCCCATAAACTCCTCATAAAAAAAGGTTCAAAATCTGGGAAAGCGGTTTACCTCAGTTGCCGAAGATGTTCGTCAGCAAATAAAGATCCCAGGCGACTGTGGAGGATCAGGACCCTTACCAAAATCCATCTCGTTGCATGATCCTTACCATTGGAAACGGCTTTATCACTAACTCGCCCGCTGATCTACAACAACGGCGGCCATACGACGAAATCTGCCCCTGTAGCTAAAGAAACAACCTGACGCCAAGGATAATTAAATAGCAACGGGGCTGCTTTGATAAGATTACGTGATGTGAGACGCGTAGCCATCATCATCTGGAGTTTTTCCAGTCACCGACCAGCAGAACGTAGTTATCTACAAGGCGAAGATCCACTGTGTCAGCTGTAAGGTAATACGTAAAGCAACGAGGTGACCTGGTCAACAACGCAGGAACACTAAGCCTGCATGCAACCTTGACGGTCTGTGGCAAAAACACGGCTAGGAACAATTATTGCCGGTCAAATGAAGTTTATTGCCATCCCATACCATATGAAACAAATAGGTATCGACAACGGACTGATATTGGCGAGCGTATTCGCGGGGGTTAGGAGGTTTCAAACTGATCATGACTGTCTCGGTTGGTGAAGGCTACTAATGAGTGCCGACTTTTTTTCGACGTCCAAAAGTAGGAGTGATATTCACGTGTTAACTTGTATGCTGCAGGGGCAGCGGCTTGCATCAAAACCAAGTCAAGTTATGTGATACTAGGTAAAGATTAGATGGGGTTAATAAGCAATTGAGACACTACAAGGCTTAGTACAAAATCTTGGGAGCACATAAACTACTGCCGAGCTCAACCAAGTGTCTAAGAATCGTCGTTCCAGAATAAATTTCTGTATTCGTGTGCTACGACTATTTATTAACTGATCTGACAGTATATCTTCATTGACTCAAGCTGAGTTGCCGATCCAAGATTCCAGTAATTGGCCGAGGTTTTGGAATATGACCTGATGCCTGACCGGCTCGGTCTCGGAGTGTTGGGCTCTGAGCATCGAACCGACAGATAGTATCATCCAGAATGGAGAAATTTATGAGGTACATGTAAACCCCTTGCTAGGATGCATGACCTAGATTCGGAGCCCTCTTATTGTCCGGTCTGATCCGCAATTAAGTGGATATTAGGGGCAGGGACTTGAATGAAACCAACAGTGTGGCCTGATAGAATGAGATCAACCGGTGCCAAGCTACGTATTGTTCCCTTTTCCGCCCTCAGCTAGTTTCTTTACTCGATAAACTACAGCTTGAGGACCTGAACCCAGGTTGCTATGTGGTAGGAATACAAGCAGCTAAAAATCCATGTCAAAGCTAACTACTGACTATCCGGCCATCCCAACCTCGCCGGAAAGACCCTATGTTACTTATCAAACATATTTCTATTTCGGTCAGGCAATGCCTGACTTCGCGTTTGTACTGACCATCAAAGAGTATCCTTGACACATCATACCGGGTTCAAAGGCCAGGAACCATGCTGGGTCAATGTCTCCTGGCTATTAGCGTCCGAGGTTCCGCCTGAGCTGGTGGGGGTCACTCCATGTTTCTTGGCCACCTGGAAGGGAAAAGTCTGGGGTTCGTGCTGGGTGGGAGAGGGGCGGCAAAGATAGATATTGTCGTCTATTCCCAGGTAGCTAGGCCTTTCTCTCGCATATTTTTGACTGGGCTCATACCTTTGACCTCCTTTTTCTATATCCCGGAAAAATCCTTGTTTACCATTTAACGTTTTTGTAGACGCTTACAGGATGTCTGCGTACGACATCAAGAACAAAAATGCCATCGTCACCGGCGCTGGATCAGGTGCGGCCCCGGGTCTCGACCTTGTCAGGAACCAATAGCTGACTTAAAATTAGGTATTTGTTTGTCCCTTGCCAAACAGCTGCTTGAAGGCGGATGTTCCGTTATGATAGCCGATATCCAATTGCGACCCGAAGCTCAGGAATTGATTGATCAATGGACCGTCACCGACGGCAGCAAACCTGCCGCCTATTATCATAAAACTGACATCAGCGATTGGGCTCAGATCTCTTCGCTGTGGGATACTGCCTTAAAGAAGCTAGGCCAGATCGATATCGTCTGTAACGGCGCCGGTTTAAACGAGCCCCCATCAAGCACCTTTTGGAACGCCCCTGGCATCTCACCTCTTGCCGAGGATAAGCCCGACACCAGTCCCGGCGTGTATAAGACCTTCGCCGTGAACACTATGGGCCCAATCAGGCTGGCGCAAATTGCTGTCGACTATTGGTTGGAGAACCGCAATGTTGAGGGCAACCTCCTCTGGATGGCGAGCTTGGGAGGCTATGTCCACTCGCTACAAACGCCCTTATACTTTGCTAGCAAAGCCGCTATAGTCAGCTTTGTTAAGTCATTTGCCAGTCTGCGGAAGCGCTTTGGTATCAGAAATGCCGCCGTCTGCCCTGGGGCCGTTTATGTAAGTCATATCCCCGTCTGCTAAGCCCACTAGACACGCATGTTATAAGCTAGGAATGTTTTCGACGCATGGTATCAAACGATGATGGCTGACTATCTATTGCTTCACAGACCCCAATCTTTCATCCTGAGTACTGCCGCGATCGCGTCAGGCCTGATGACCTGACGCTGACCCCAGAACAATGCGCTTCTGTCGTATTTCAGGTTCTTACCGAGCCGCAGTATGGTGATGGAAACATTGTGGAGACCATGCTCATTGGAACGAAGGACAACAATTCAGTCAACGTTCGTGAAGTGCCATTGGAGCTGTTGTATCCAACTGTTGGGCCTGTAGGAGAGGACAATCATTTGTTAGAGGAGGAAGAAAAGTTGACCAAACATCTACAAGTGCACGGGATGAGGAAGTAGGTTGGGACACCTGATGTTCAAACATCCGTCCATCAACCTTCCAATAGACGTAAATGTTTATCTAGCCTAGGTAGCATACCGAATTTAGAATACATTTGAACTATTGGCCAACACAACTTTGCAATAAATGATGGATTCCACAAAACGAACACTGATCATCTTATGAATAAGGATAGCTAATGTTGGATCACTGAAAAAAAGGAAAAGCAAGCAAATGTCCCCAACAGTTGCGTGGAATTTCAGCCCTTAGGTGAAGAACTCTGTGTCAGACCGCCTAAAGAGAGTAAAACTGCTTTTTATTCCAAAATGCAATGTATCGTTTGATCACCTCCGGGCTCAGAGGAACGTATTGAATGTCCCTGTTATCCTTGAGAGCCTCGACGGCGTTTCTCGAGTCGTAGATCGGAGTATGCTGGCTCACTTCAAGTCTCGTCAAGTTACCCAAGACTTTCTCCTCCAGTAACGGCATAACAGGTGCAAGAGGATCGTCAGGAAGTATCTTATCCGACAGTAGCTGAATCCAGTCGGGATAGTTTGTCAATTCCACTCTATAGCCAGCCTGATTGAGTAACGAGCAAGTCCTGTTGAGGGATACCGATTCTTCAACCTGTGGTGACAGCAGGCAATACGACCGACCGATATTCTTTGTCGAGCGTGAAATATGAATCATTGCCTTGACCACGTAGTCGATTGTCACATAAGCCGGATCAAGGTCGAGCTTGAGCCATGCACCAAGGTTGATGCAGCTGGCAATCAGTCGCGAAACGAGGTCATTGGGATTGCTCGCACCCGTG
This sequence comes from Fusarium stilboides, assembly GCA_014822085.1. Lineage (NCBI taxonomy): Eukaryota > Fungi > Ascomycota > Sordariomycetes > Hypocreales > Nectriaceae > Fusarium > Fusarium stilboides. The sequence continues at coordinate 17,832 of JAASAY010000330.1, read as the reverse complement.
ACAGAGTGGCCGAGGATGAAACCTGGTCGATAGATGATGACAGGCAACCCACGATCTCTCATTCGTCGCACCATTCCCTCAGCCGTCCACTGACTCTGGGAATAGCCCACGTCGTACCTCACCCCTTGGATATGTGGCTCTAGAGGCTCATCCTCCAGGACTCTCTTGGTGCCCAGAAAGTAGCCCGTCTGGCCCCAAGTGTCAATGCTAGACACGTAGTGAAACGGCGTGCGCCGGCCTCGCGCAGCAAGACGGAGCACGTTGCGAGTCCCGAGGATGTTGGAGTCATAGTGTTCATGATACGAGTCGCAGAAGTTGACCTTGGCAGCGAGATGGAAGATGGCGCTGGACCAGTTCGCGAGCCAGTCGAGCTTATCGGAACCTAGAGCGAGATCTTGACTCGTGACATCTCCTAGGAGTATCATGATTTTACTAGTCAATGCAAGGTCTTCAGGCCACAGATCGTACTTTTGCATGTTCGCTTGGATGCGACGAGCAGCTTCAGTAACGGTTTCCCCTCTAACCAGACAAGCAACCTGTTTGACCTTGGGATGGCGCAAAAGCTCGTCAAGTAGAAAGGCACCCACAAAGCCTGTCACACCTGTCAAGAAGACCTTTCCCTCGTCTTCGTCTTCCCAACTTGGCGCTTCCTCGATGTCATCCACCGTTTTGACATCCTCTATCCACTTGTCCGCATCATTGGGTGCGGTGACTGACTCTGCACTGCTCTCGATGAAATGCAAGAGGCTTGAGAAACGTGAGTGGCAGTACAGGTCATGCATGGAGATGAGACGCCCCAATTGCTTCTTGATACGAGCGATGAGAGCAGCGTTTTGTAGAGAGGTGGCACCAAGGGCCATGAAGTCATCGCTGTCTGCGATAGGCGAGATGCTGAGGACATGCTCCCAGATATTCTTCAGCGTAGCTTTTGTCTCTGAGACTGCGGCGTTCCCATTCGTAAGATTCGAGCTTGTGTGAGTTGGGTTCGCTTCGAGAAAGCTTGCCAAAATGGCTTGGCGATCCGCCTTGCCCCTAGAGTCCGGAACAATGGTGTCGACGAATTCGATCCTATCGGGAACCATATAATGCGGAAGCGTGTCCCGAGCAAACGACATGAGATCTTGCGATTGCATAGTGGCTCTATCATAAGGCACGACAAATGCTATCAAGACCCCATCACCGTCCGAATCGATTGCAGGCTGATTCGCGACGATGACAGACTCAATGAGTTCGCTTTCGAGTAGGTTCCTCTCGATATCTTCCAATTCGACTCGAAAGCTTCCACGTTTGAACTGGTTATCCTTTCGCCCAATGAAGTCCAGGCCTTCGCCATCATTCCTCCATTCTGCCACATCACCAGTGCGGTAGAACCGAGTGGAAGAATTGACACAGCCCTTCTGCACGTCTCCATTGGTCTTATTAGATAGCAAGTCTCTGTGCTCAATGAACACTGATTCGTCATGAGCTTGCTGATTCAGATAACCCTCTGTCTGTTGGGGACCAGCGATACAGATCTCGCCTCGCTGCTTGGTGTCGTCAATAACCTGATGGTCTTGGTCCATGAGGACAATCGTCATCTGACCCACGGAATGCCCGATACCGATTCGGTCACGCATTGTTTCCTTAACATCAACTTCGTGCATCGTGACAAGAGTCGTGCATTCAGTTGGACCATAAGTGTTCCAAAGGTGCTGCGGTGGGTTGTTTTCAAGAACAGCGCGCATGGCCACCTTGTTGGCAACATCACCCGCCGTGAGCAGATGCCGAAGACAGTGAAAGGAATCAGACGACGTGGTGGCGACGATATGGAACAGAGCGGCAGGCATCATCATGATCGAAACCCTTTGACGTTCAAGATAGCTCTTCAAAGCAGTAGCATCCACTACTATCAGCTTCGGGATGATGACAATAGTGGCACCACTGAGCAGAGTAACCCAGACTTCGAACAGACTCAGGTCAAAACCTGGGTCGTTGAAAGCAGCCACCCGATCTTCGGGACTAAGTGGTGTCATTGGGGTACTGGTTGCCAGGTGCATAATGGCAGCGCTACTGATCTGGACGCCTTTTGGCTTACCAGTTGAGCCAGAGGTGAAGAGTATGTGAGTGCGATGTGATTCTTCTCGTAGAGAACTAGAATCCATTGCACTGTGAGGCGCTCTCGAAGCGGGCACATCACTGGGCCGGAGAAGCGTGATGCTCTCAGAGGAGAAAGACGTATTCTCATCGACAATGGCGTACTTGACGTTGGTATCTTTGAGCATACTTGCGATGCGGTGGGATGGGGCCGTAGGCGAGACTGGAACACAAGTCCCGCCAGCGAAAAGTACGGCCAGCTGTGCAATGACCTGCCGGGAATCAACATCGAACAGGATCCCTACAGGATCATCTTGTCCGAGGCCGCGTTCCTGAAGAAAGAGTGCAAATGTCTTGGCTGTATCGATAAGCTCGCCATAAGTCATGGTACGAACCCCATCAACAATGGCGATCGCTTCCGGAGCTTTGATACCCCATGAAATGATTTGGTTCTCCATCTTGGTTCTGTTTGATGATGCAGTGCTGTGCTGTCAGGAAAAATGATGGTAAAACACAGAGTATTCTGGCGTTGGTCGAGTTATCGCATGATGAAGTCCTATTACTTCTATGTATTCGATTTTTGCTGGTGGCATACAAGTCCTCAAATGACATCACTTCATTCTTTCCTTTCCCTTCTCAGCCGGGACTCCAGGAGATGGGCTGACATATGCAGCGTGAACCTGTTGGTTCAGAAGTCGTGTGCTCCCTATCAAGTATCCAGGCGGGCGTTAGTTGAGCTAATTGAGCAAATGAGCTGATAATCAAGCAAACAACGAAACGGCCCCCCGGAGCAATGTCGTCCGCTGGGCTAATGCAGCCTAAAAGCTGTTTGGCAACCTCCAATTCCCTGCAAGTATATAGCAAACACGGCGATATGCAGCCCTGTCATAGGCGGGGAGTCGGTCAACAAAAAGAGGCTTAAAAATTCCTTGGTTTATTTTTTCCCATGAAAAGTGGCTTAACAAACACAAACAGACGCCCGTGCAAATACTTTTAACTGGCAAATGATAGGGCAGCCCTATGCAACTCCTGGTAACCACCTGCCTTCTTCAGAAATGCGGAGGTGTTGTTAATATGGAACCAATGGCTTTACATATATGATCTATCAATCAAACAAACATAAAGTCTGGGTCAGCTGGATCTAGCAGTCGAATCAAACACCCGGCAAGACATCCCAGCGTTCAATATTGTCTGTTTGTGCCTTCGAAGTCACTTCCGATTAGCTGCGCGAAGCACAGCCCACATTCAAAGACGATGTTGGTCGTAAAGGTTTTCCACATCTCACCACTCCCCTCTAATGCAACGTCGTTGTTTGCTATATTCTAGTGGCAAGAGGGCTTGAGAATGTGGGGGGTCAGGAATAAGGGCAACGCTTGGCGGCACGTCAGAGGGACACAATCTTAACATCGACTTGGTTGGGTTGAGCGGAATTAGGTGATTGGTGGGAGTAAAAATAGAAGAGTAGTAGTGATTTGGTGTTTGATCAAAACGCATCTCTTGAAAACTGGCCCATCTTGGTGCATATTTCTCGATCATCTCACTATTCCCTCGTTTTTAAGTTTACAAGTTATCAAACCAAAAATGTCGAATCGGGACGCCCTGCAGCGGAATTTGAGAGCCATCCTCGAGGATCGGCAGAAGCGAGGATGGCTACTCGAGCCACCAGCGCCAGGCAATTTGACTGGCATGGTCGACTTTGGCTCAAATGATACTTTGTCCTTGTCATCTTCGGGACTCCTGGGGAAGAAATTTCTTGCCGAGCTTGAACAGCATCCCGACTTCATCCTGGGTGCGAAAGCATCCCGTTGGGGGGAGGGCTCGACAGATTACCTTTTCGAGCTAGAAGAGCACATCGCCCACTTTCACGACGCAGAGAGTGCTTTGTTCTTTAACACTGGATTCGAAGCAAATGTTGCCATATACTCGACCATCCCACAGCCAGGTGACATCGTGCTGTACGACAGCGTTGTCCATGCTAGTGTTCGAGAAGGTTTATTCCGGGGCCAAGCAACTGCTCTACCTTTTGCCCACAACGATGTGTCAAGTCTGCGCCAACGTTTACAGTCTGTTAAAGATCAGCATGCAGCAGTCAAATCAGGCCAAGCTCTTGTCTTTATAGCACTGGAGTCCATTTACAGTATGGACGGCGATGTAGCTCCCCTCAAAGCTATAGTCAGAGAGGTCAAAGAGCAGCTTCCCATGGGAAATGTGGCCTTTGTGATCGATGAAGCACATTCGACAGGTCTGGTCGGCTCGCAAGGGTCGGGACTTGTGTCTCACTTGGGTTTGGAGAAGGACTTTTCCATTCGGCTTCATACCTTTGGCAAAGCACATGGTGCTTCCGGTGGTAAGTTACGATCGTGATTTTCTATCCCAGTTTTCCACCTACCATTGATCATAAAATACTGATGAAAGAGTGCTAGCTGTTGTCTTGGCAAGCCGAGAGTGTAAAACAGTCCTGCTGAGCTGTGTACGCGGACTCATTTTCTCTACAGCGCCGACCTTCATCACGCTGGCGGCGGTCAAGGTTGGTTACAACATTTTGGCGAGTGAGGAAGGAGAAAGAGTGAGTCACAACATCATGACTACTTTACATTAGTACTTTTCTGACATCAAACCTTTAGAGGCGGGCTCTTGTGCAGTCAAACATCGATGTGTTCTACGAAGCTCTGACGAGCCATACAGCCTGGCCTGACTGTCAGCGTCGCGGCGTTGTCACCATTCCGATCAAGGCGAGGTCGGACACGCTCAAATCGCCCATCATTCCCATCATCACACAACCGGGTGAGGCCGTGGTACTGCAAGACTTTCTCAAGAACGCAAAGTTTCGGGTTCTTGTTGTTCATTTCCCCGCCGTGCCCAAGGGCAAAGAGCGAGTCAGAATCAACTTGCATGCGGATCACACGCCTGAGCAAATTCTGTCACTGGTCAACTTAATCCTTGAGTGGACTCAAACACGTTCCAAAGTCAGCAGTCATATATCTCATCTCTGATTGACTGTATCCCTCCACTTTATATTAGATGCGTTCTTTAGTCTACTGTCAATTCTTGTTCTTATCAATTTCACCCCAACTGCTTATTACTCTATCAAGTGGGCGATTACTTCGACATCAACATGAAACATTTTTCCTTGTATCCTGGCATCAAGATCGACGCCAAACATAATTATGCTGACTTCCACAATCGTACATGCTCGTAGATTCCATGCTAACCACAAGTCCCACTGCCCGTATTTCGATTGCGTGAAAGCCAATGCTAGGACGATTCGAAGCATTGTGAAATCCAAATCCAATGAAGCATCAATATCTTTTATTATCTCTAATCGAGTACCATTGAAACAAACAAAAGACTTGACAAATATGTGTGATAGATTACAAGGCGAACGCAAGAACAATATGAGCCACACCACCTCCAAATGACCAGATCCGATCGTAGATCCTCGATCAGCTTTCAACCTTGGAGAAAATTTCATCGAGCCAGCCAAGGGTCTCAAGAGCAAGCTGCTGTTCAGCACCAAGCGCACAATGCTCTCCAGCTCCCAGTTCAGTTTTGAACAAGAAATAGTGCGACTTGTTTCCTAAGGCCCGGGCCATTTCTTAGGGTTGCTCAGGAGCGGTCTTGTCGTCTTGGCCAGATGCAACAAACACAGGGCATTTGATCTTGGCGAGGGTTTTCTCATCGAGATGAAAGTCTCCCAGACTCGACAGCCAAGTGAAAGGGCTTTTGGTGTTCCACGCCCACATACCCTGGTTGAGGCCCCAGCTGAGAGCAGTAGGGACCTCTGGATTCTTGAGAAGCCCGAGCATCACTTCATCAAATGCTGTGGCATTTCCTGACATAAATAGCTTAGTCAAAGTCGCAGGAAACTGACCAAGGATAGCGCTTTGGAGGCTGAGCATTCCGTCGATAGCAACCACAGCAGCCAGTCTGTGTTCGCGTGTTGCAGCCAACGGCGCGAGAAGACCTCCAAAAGAGACTCCGATCAGAGCAACTCGCTCAGGATCAGTGTCATGGCGGCTTCGAACGTAGTCCACCACAGGCGTGACGGCTTCCCACCATTCTGGGATAAAGCCAAGCTCCTGCTGTCTGCGTACTGTGGGTTGTCCTGGACCTTCATACGTGATACAATTCCAGCCACGCTCTATGATCTCGCGGCAATTGCTATGGTAGAGTGCTTCTTGAGAGCCATCATATCCTGTTCCTACAATGACCGTCGGGACCCGTTTTTTGCTGTGTGTATTCTTTCCAACGGGGAGTTGAGGATCAGCTGGGAAAAAGTAGGCAGGAACAGTAAAGTTCTTTGCTTTCAATTGAACAAAGGTTGGTGGCTTTGGCAGAAGATTAACGGCTTTTACGAAGCTTTCATTCTGCTTTTGCCAAAGTGTGTTGATTCTGGGATCGGATTGATTGCCATGCAGGAAGAAGTCGGCGGCTCGATAGTAGGATGACGAACGGAAATAAGCTGAGCGAGCGGATACCCAAGACTTGGCCTTCTCAGCTCTTACTGCCTGAGACTGAATGCTATCGGCAAGAAATTTGAACTCGCTATACCAACTTTCGCCATTGCCGGGTTCAATCACGGCGGCGGCGCGCAGGACTTCTCCGGTAGCACTACCGCCTTCATTGGCGAGTGAAAGATACTCGCTCAAAATGAAAGCAAACTCAGTATTGTTACTGAGAGGATGCATGGACGTGGTGGTATTGGTAATGGTGACATTCGGCGGATATGCGTTCGTGTCTTGGGTGTTGACTGCCTGCAATCCCACGTATTAGCCAATGTTGAAACACCCGAGTCTGTTGAGGTAAAAGGTACCACAATGAACATAGCGCTAAGCGCTGCTATGTGCGGAAGAGCGAGCATTCTGGATGGTGGAAATAGGTATTTCCAAGTTTGTCAATGTCGAATGCTGTGTGTAAGACAGTGAGGATTGAGAGCTCTTTGCCGATTTAGGAGGCATCATAGGTCGCTTAAATACCCTTTGACATTATCAGCCTGCCTTGTCTTGTAGACAGAGGATGTCTGACATGCAGATAATCTCGAATCCCTTGCTTCTTTGATTCACAGTATAAGCACCTAGATGCCGACTATCCGTAAAGAACTTTGGTGATCCTAATCTGTTGTTTAATAACTCGAATGAGTTACTCTATAGGGTTTAATTCATATATGGATCTCATTAGCTTACCTTGACCCTGCGCCTCCATAATGCGTCATTGCCCTGTAGCCGATGCTGACACTCTACACATGGCTCCCAAATGATGCCGATTTAGCCGAGTGATAAGAAAATTTGTCCATTTTATTACTCACTATGTAACGGACACGCAACGGGTAGCTTTTATTTAACCCAAATTGCCAGGATGCAACTTCTTGTCTTATTTGCTTACACTATGCAATGTTCAACCATGGGCAAGTAGCGCGTCAGGTGGTGGTGATTTGGTGTGTGGATCGGAAACACCTAATTTTGAGCTAGTGGTTTCACTCACAGCCTCAATACGCTTTACGAAAACCCCAAGGCTGGTATTTACCCACTCGCCTCACAATGCTAAGGCTAAGCCGCTTAACACAGTCATCTCGATCAACCTGTTCATTGTTGATATAGCAAAGCTAGAGTTAAGCCGTTTATGTACCTGATGTCATGTCCAGTCACAAAACCTTACATCTGATATTCCAACCAGTCGCCGACCCTCTCAAACATCAGTTTCTTTGACAATACGAGCCTCCGAGTCAGAAGCGTAAGCGTCGACCTTTGTCTCGGAGAATTTCCTCGCTGATGTTTTATTCGCGAAAAGAATGTCGATCTCCTCGAACGTCCGACCCTTTGAAGTGTTAGCTGATAAGGAACTACTAGTTTGTTTCATGCGCTATCTACCTTTGTTTCAGGAAGACGGAAGTAGGCCCAAGTAAAGGTCAACAAAGAAAGTCCGGCCTGTAGCAGCGGTTAGAAAACTCCAGTTTACAAGAAAGGCTCAAGACTTACCCAGAAGTAGCCGACTTTGCCCTTCCAGTTGCCCTCAGTAGGGTTGATCATATATGGCCCGTAGGTATTGTTCAAGATTTGCGAGATATAATACGCGATTCGAGCCAAACAGATACTCTTGCTGCGGACATTGACAGCCGGGATCTCACCAATGATAGCATAGCACACGGGACCAATCGTCGCGTAGAAGACGATCTCCCACACAAGCACAACACCAGCTTGGCCGAAACTCACAGCTTGAGTCTGCGGAACACTAGCGAGGATGCCGATGAGAAGCATAAGTAGAGTACAAGCTGCACAGGCCCATACGTACAGGGTACGTCTACCAATGCGGTAAATAAGGGCCCAAGAGATGATGACACCGACAGAAGCCAGGCCAAGAGCGCCAGTTGCGAACTTGAATGAGTTGCTCGGGTCAACACCTGCCTGGACGAAGAAGTAGGTGGGTGTGCCACCAATACCAACACCGGTCGTATTCTGGGCCACAAACACAAAACTCACAATCTCGGTGCGGCGGAGATTGATGCCCTTGAAACAATCGAGATAGCTGGAACCCTTAGTATGCTCACTTTCGATCTTATTCGTGTGCACAATCATAGCAAGCTGTTTGTCAAGGTCTTCGTCAGTCTTCTTCCCCTTTGCCGAGATGCGCCTCAAAACGCTCTTTGCTTCATCAAGACGGTTGCGTTTGGCAAGCCAGTAGGGTGACTCTGGAGTGAACCATAGAACGATGAGAAGAGGAATGGGCCATATCCACTGAATCGCAAAGGGAATTCGGTACGCCCACTGTGTGGCGTTGTCTGAGAAGCTAAATAGGACTCCTGCAGCAAGAAGCTGACCAAGGGCCCAACAGAGACAAACGTAGTTGGCAAGGTAACCTCGAAGAGCCATAGGACAGATCTCAGAGGCGTAGGCTGGAGCCATAGTTGCGAAGACGCCCCAGGGGAGGCCACAGAGCGTAGAACCAGCGAGGAGCATGGGAAGGCTCTGGGCAAAAAAGGTGATGAAGATTAAGCCGGTGATGGCGACGAGGGATGCACAAAGTGTGAGCCGATATCCGAACCGCTGAGTGAGCCAGCCATTGGCAAAAGCGCCGATGATAGTACCAATTGCAGTTGCGTTGCCGAGTCCGGCCTGCCACGGTCCGGAGATTTGCCAACCGAGGTCATCGCCGTACCAGCTCCCGTACGCCTTCTGGAAAGCTGGTTGGGCCATGAGGTTACCGATGAGGACAATGTCATAGCCTTCCATGATGATTGAGGACGACAATAGGAATGACCAAGTGATGGCGCCAGGGTATGCCTTGACGGCTTGCCATAGCGTCATGTTACGGTCGATGTCGGCGCCCTGTTGACCCTGGATGTGGCTCCATTCTTTTTGAGAGTCGATATTGGCATCCTCTTCAACATGATCGATGCTGGCGGACTTTTCGCCCGGGAGAGCCATGACGAATGAGTAGGTAGTGAGCCTTTGATGTGAATGACTCTTGAGAAACAAATCTCATGAATAGGTTAAAACAAGTCGATGCGGCTCAGGCCTTATTTAAGTATTAGCTCCATCACAATAGCCTCCAACCTTAGCGAAAATCCGGGACCCCATGGGGAAAGCCATATGGTCCGAGTCCATTTTGCCGGGGGGTTAGTAGTGAGTTCCGGACCAATCCGTTAAGAGCTCCCACCGGACAGCCCACCGGACAGCCCCCGCTCGAGCTAGATTAGGGTCTTGGCCTGGCGCATGGCTATATATGGATAGTTTAGCAGGCGGCAGGAGCATGAGCAAATTTGCGCCAGTGAGAGCCACGTCAAGATGCCAGAAGAGTACTTGTCCCTGCTGCGAAGCTTACCTTCGACGGCTGAGAAGCCAAAGCCAGCTGCTACTGGCTTAGCTACTGTTGACCTCAATGTTCAGACAGGGCCTCCTCGTCATCTGGCTTCTGGCATTTTGTACGGAATACCAGACAAACCCAATCAGATCCCTGATCAGTTTTACAAGGAGATCGGCTTCAACTACGGTCGAGGAGGTGGATCTCAACTTCCAAATACAAAGGGCTATGCCGTCAGTATTGAAGATTACAAGGTAGTTGATCATCATGTGATGGTTTGCTGGAATCGGTTAACACGTCTGCAGGCTCGTTTTGCATCGGCATTAAATAACTACAATACAACTCGCAAGTATGGAGGCGAGTTCATCTACTTGCTACCCGCAGCATGGGGTGCCGATGGTGGACAATCTGAAGAGTTCGAATACCCTGGGGACAATGCCGATTGGGCAAAATGGGATTCTTTTCTCGAGAAAACACTTGACGATATCCGAGAGTCTGACATGACAGAAGGCCTTGTCATAGATATCTGGAACGAACCCGATTTGAAGTTCTTTTGGGCTCGCTCGAATGAGCAATGGCTGGCATTGTGGTCTCGCTCATTCAAAAAGATCAGGTTTGTTCTCTGGCAGTCAATGTACTAATGGGGATCTATTAACATTGCCATAGGGAAAAACTTCCTTCGGTGCGAATAACTGGTCCGAGTATGTCAGCTGTCCCTTCAATGGCCCATGAATGGTGGACAAGCTTTCTCTCCCATTCTAAGCTTGACAGTCTTCCAGACCAATGGTCGTGGCATATGGAGAATGGCGATGATTCTACCGACATGGCAAGCGCGGTCGCTTCATTTCGTGACCTTTTGTCCAAGTTCGACATATCTCTTGACCTAGCACAAGACATCAACATCAATGAATATGCCGTCTACGGAGAGCAGGTTCCCTCTGGAGGCGCCTGGTGGATTGCTGGTCTTGAACGCGAGAATGCCTATGGTTTGAGAGGCAACTGGGCTATAGCCGGAGCACTACACGACTTTCTTGCAGGTTAGTTTGTCTACATGGATCTTATATCTTGTTACTGACAGCTGTTAGGCCTTTTAAGTAAACCCAACGCAACTAACGACCGCTATGCTATCGAAGGGGAAGGGTATTGGCCATCAGCCGAATACCAAGTATACAAGTACTACGCTTCGAATATGAAGGGTCAGCGTCTCAAGACTACGCCAACTGCTGATGGGCTGCTTGATGTTTACGCAACGACGGAGGGAGATGTCGTTCGTGTCTTGGCTGGCACGCGCTCGAGGCCGGGTAATTGGGAGATAGACCTTATTGGGTTGCCTACGGACACAGGAGTCAAAGTTAGAACCTTGGCCTTTCAGATCGTGGATGGAGACAAATTTCAGCAGATTGATGGGCCAAAAGACTTGGGAGAGACTGAGGAAGTAGTCAAGGATGACAAGCTAAGACTTCGGATGAAGCACCAAGACGCGACAACAGCTTTTGCTTTTGAGGTTTCGCTTTCGAGGCCAAAATAAGGAGCTATACCATGAACATAGAATAGGGTTTTCAGTTCAGCCTGTTCTGCGTCGCATCGCATTGTACACGCCATTTCTACATGCCAAAACATGGCGTCACAAAATAAGACTGGTGATCAGCGATCAAATGATCTCTGTGCGGGGTCGAAGTAGCTATTCAATGCGCCCAAATCAAACCACTAGGCCATTCCTTGGCTTAGTGATTCTACTGGGTCGCGTTAATCACCTGTACTGTGTTTGCTTCCGGTGGGCGCTACCGAAGCCCTGCAGATATCCCACCGGAGTTTGCCCCTCTATTTCAGGACACTGGTTTCGATCTGTCTACCAGAGAAGGGCAGCAACTGTGCAATCAGTTATTATTATCAGGGAATGATGTCCACCGAATATGAATCATGTACTTAGGTGGGCTTGTTGTTTTTTTCCACACCTGGAGCTGGGGTATCAACGTATGTATTTAGTTGGAGACCCGGGACTTGGTTCGGCCGCTTGTTTTCCTGTACAGATTCACCCTTATTTTGTAACTGATTCAATTGAATAATCCGATCCACAGAACAAATCCGACAGCAGAAATGTTTCGGATCGAATATACTAAACAGCGCCTGATAAGTTGGGTCGCTGGCAACCTTTGTGTTCAACTCGACATTGACGATGACCAGCACGTTTATTTGCGCTCAGTCGAGCCTTCATCCTCCAGAGCTGACCCTCGAAGTGAGGACAGTTCAACAAAGGGCGCATCGAGTCTTTGTCTCAATGAGATACGCCTGGCCGGAGAAGGTAGCCAGTTCGGTACATCCAAACGCCAGATTGAGAGCTACTTCGGCCAACGCCTCCGCTATGTTTCCCACAAAGAATATGACTGCGCAGGCGAGAAGACTTTGGAAATTGTGACACGCGACCCGGTCACGAATCTAACAGTCACCACATGTTTCTCGGTGTATGGCGACGTACCTGTCATCCGATCTCGAGTTACTGTAACGAATACCGGAGAACAATCCCAGACATTGCAAGCAGTCTCATCTCTGGTCTATGGCGGAGTTGGATTACCGACAGAAGCATGGTGGAAGGGCTGGAATGTTCATTTTGCCCACAATAACTGGTTTCGCGAGGCCCAATGGCAGAAGCGCACACTCCCTGAGGTTGGTATCGCACGGTCAGGCATCAGTGGTGGTTCTCGCGCCCAATTCACCGTCTCGAACCAAGGAAGTTTTTCGACTGGAGGATATCTTCCAATGGGTGGGCTCAGTCGTACTGACGGGAGCTTATCATATTTGTGGCAGATCGAGCACAATGGTTCTTGGAAGTGGGAAATTGGCGACTACAAGGAGGGTCTTTACGTCAATGCTACCGGTCCCACGGATCAGAACCACTCCTGGAACAGAAAGCTCGAACCCGGAGAGACTTTTGAGAGTATTCCAGCTGCTTTGGCTGTGGTGGCTGGGGATTTTACCTCGGCATTTGCATCGCTAACCTCGTACCGGCGGCTGATTCGACGACCACACTGGGATAATTCTAAGCTTCCTGTCATATTCAACGACTACATGAATTGTCTCATGGGTGATCCAACAGCTGAGAAAGTCGAGGCTCTGATTGGTCCCGCAAAGGATGCCGGAGCCGAAGTCTTTGTTATCGACTGTGGTTGGTACTCGGACGACAGCGGATGGTGGGAGACTGTCGGCGAATGGGTTCCGAGCAAGCGCCGTTTTCCGACTGGCCTGGATAAGACGATCTCAAAGATCCGGGACGCCGGTATGGTCCCGGGTCTTTGGATAGAGACGGAGGTCATGGGGATCAAATGCCCTGCTGCGGAAATACTACCACCTGAAGCCTTCTTCCAACGTAATGGACAACGCCTTGTTGAGCACGGACGATATCAACTCGACTACAGACATCCGGCAGTTACCACCCGAATGAATGGCATCATCCATCATCTAGTACGAGACTTCGGCGTTGGATACTTCAAGTTTGACTATAATATCGACATCACCCAAGGAACCGATGTCAATGCATCGTCGCCCGGAGACGGACTTTTGAAGCATAATAGAGCATATCTGGCTTGGATCAACGCACTCTTCGACGCTCATCCTGGACTCATCATTGAGAATTGCAGCTCAGGCGGCCAACGAATGGATTATGCCATGCTCGCGTGCCATCCACTACAAAGCACTAGCGACCAAGAAGATCCGGTACTATATGCCGCGATTGCAGCAGCTGTACCTACAGCGGTTTGTCCTGAGCAGAGTGCGACATGGGCGTATCCGCAGCCTGGGTGGTCTGATGAGCTCAACGCATTTACTCTAGTGAACAGCCTGCTCGGTCGAATCCATTTATCCGGAGCTCTAGCGAAACTCTCCGATAGTCAAAACGAGATTGTCCGAGATGCTGTGTGCATTTACAGGGAGATCCGAATCAATCTTAAAGAGGCAACCCCATTTTGGCCGCTTGGGCTTCCTGCCTGGGAATCTGACTGGCAAGCGCTGGGTATAGACTCAGGTGAGAACTTCTATGTCGCGGTATGGAGAGCTGGGGATCATGGTGAGGAAGATAAACGACTTTCAATCCCCAGACTCAAAGGAAAGCACGCGAAGGTTGAGTGTATCTTTCCTAAACGGTTCTCTGGATCTTATGGTTGGGACATCTCTGGTCACCTTCTAGTCACACTCCCTGTTGCACCTAGTGCAAGACTCTTGAGGGTCGGTTCAGTTGAAGAGACTTTGAACTAATTGTAAAGACTAGAAGTAGAAGGATTTCTCTGGTTAACATATGGCGTTGAGAAGTCATCCAAGAGCTTGTAGAAGATCTGAATACTCTCTGCTTCTTCCCCATGCCAAAGACACCGATTCAAGAACTCTCCTGCCTTCTCGTAAGATCTTAGCAGGTGCGGTGGATGCATATATATCGCCAACGCCACTTATATAAGCCTTAAGAACCCCGGTCCGGACGAATAATTGCACCATTTCATCATCGTTTGGCCTATCCAACCGTATGAAAGTCGGGTTCTCGTCATCAAATAGAGCTGCAGTCGCATTGTCTGGGGATGCTTGACGTGTCACACTCCCGCTGCGTAATTCCTCTTGCAATATCCTGGCCTTGAATGAGTACACACTATAAGCCCATAGTGTCACAATGGCCCAGAAGACACAAGGTGGTTCATAAAACGTCATTTTGGCATATCGACGGACGTGCCATAGAAAGCATCCGCAATGTAAAGCTGCGAGTCGAGCTTTTGACTAGACTTTTGTTAGTTTCTAGATGATAGCCTTGAACCTGGAATGCTTACCGCATCTTGCTGCGCCCACTCTGAGATTTCTCGTTCAGCTTTCAACGCTTTTTGCTGGCTAGTGACAGACTTCCTTAGATGATCTGGAGACTTGAGGTATCTAGCTAATGTCATTATCGCGTTCCTCGGAACGAGGAGCACAACTCGAGAGAAGTGTAGATGCAACACTGTAAATTGCTCTGCTCCTAATAAGGAGGCGATGGTTCCGTTAGCTGCCCAGTGAAGAGTATCCACGCAGTCGAGAGCAGCGTTCCGCCAATTGGAGTCAGAAAGCTGGGGGAAATCCGAATCATCACTATAACCGACCGGGTTGTTTTGTGGCATCCACGAAGATAACGGTCTTTTGCAATAACTTCTGACAGTGGAATATTCTTGATATACAGCGTGAAGGAGAAGGACTCGGGAGAATTCTCCCAAGTCGGCCTTGGTAGTCCGTTCGCGGAAAAGCTCAGTGACAGCAAGTGCTAAAGAGGGATTTTCTTCGCCAGAAAGGTCAATCAAATTGAATCATGTGAAGCCATGTATGGGAAGCATACCTTCAACCCGCCGATATGCTGTAGCCCAGTCAGAGGCGGATGATTGAGTCCAAAGACCGTCATGTGGCAAGGTCATATCATCAACATCGAAAGTACCAGTTTGGTGATCATCAAAGAGGTAACGCCCCATGCGATCCAATAGCTACCAACACCGTCAGTAAAATCTTCCATCGGGAAGGTGACGAAAAAGAAGTGGCAGAAGGTTACCCAAATGAAATAGCACAGTCTTCTCAGAGTCTCTCCTTCAGCCCAAATCATCCATTCAGCTTGAAGTTCTGGCTGCGTCAGGCCAAGATGGTTTTGTGTGGAGGCTACGAATTGTGTCTCGGAACGGCGACGGTATAACTTGATGATCTTGTGTAAGTTCCCGACTCGTTGGTAACCACTATGTCGAAGATCTTTCCCACCGTAACACAGCAGACTGACTTGGCTTAGAACAAGGGCCTGCGCAAGAGGGAGGCTCAGCTCTGAGTTCTCCAATTGAACGATCAACACTCTTCTAAGGAACTCATGGAGAGGTAGAACACATGCGTCGATCTCCTTAGTGGCTGAATACTGGCTTCCAGCCGCACAGATTGCCAAGGTCAGAACCCAATTTGTATTCAAGTCAGTCAGTTGAGGATGCACGAGCGGGAAGATATGGTTGAAGTGTTCAAAAAAGAGTTTGACGCAGTAGTCGAGTATCGTCAAAGAAGGGAATCTGGCAGAAGAATAGTGATCCTGAAATATGGGTGATTCAAGACACGTGCATGTGAAGGCGTCATATATCTTGTCGTAAATTATATCTGTAAGTGCCGGTTCTCGGTGGCCTTCCGTGTCGTCGACGATGAGATGGTCCAAGTCTAGGAACGCCCGGCGGCCGGTACCGTCGGGGTAGAGACTAGGATCTTGCGTAATAAGAGATAGCTGTTGATAGCCTCGGAGATTGGGCGGTGGAAATAGCTGTTTCGACTTGGCAGTGCAAGGCCTTCGTGCGCCATTTGAGCTTGTTGCATATAGATCTCCTGGGATAGTACGATCGGAGCTCATACTCAGTTGAGGAGAAACGGCCAAAGTACTCCCTGGAGAAAGCGATGTGGCATCAGGCAGGCGATGTGAGCTAGCGTCAATCGCCGGCAAGTCGGAGACCGCCATGTTTATTATCGGATCGTTAGCAGGAGATAGGTCGAGAGATGCCGTGGATGGGATATTCGTATCAAGCCCTAGTATCGAGCAGTAGTTGGTCTCAATCTGGTTGTTATATGGCAGCCAGTTCATGGGAAAATCCCAATCTATATCGCATGCAGCCAGATCATACTCGAAGTTTTGTGGTTGTGTAATATTAGCATTTTTTTGTAGGAAAGAGCTTGGGTGAGAGTTTGAGTTTTGTTCAGGTGATAGTGCCAGTTGCAAATTTGAGGGTATAGATTGCACGTTGCACTCAAGATTCATGCTATTGCCTGGATGAATGATTGATGCGCTTGAACCATCATGCGCGTTTTCCGGCTCAGAAAGAGACGCTACTGTCTGTGGCTTCCCTTGAGTTTTCGGATAGATGCAGTTCAGAGATTTGCCCAAGCATCGTAGACAAGGAGTGTTTCTAGAACACTTCTCTCGTGCCCTAGCGCACTCCAAGCATGCTCTGCGTCGTCCCATGTCACGTCTCGAAGGGAGCCGTGTTGTAGTCGTAGGATGATTGTGAATGGAGACATGTTTAGATAGTATGTCGCTTTGGGAGCATCAGTAATCCGAAACATTCCCCACAGAACTCGTACGTACCTGCGAGTAAAGCTCTTGTGGCAGACGTCACACGTGAAACGCTTAAGAGTGTCGTGACCCTTTTCGTGTCTTTTCAAATGCTCCGGTCGCTTGAAGCTTCTCGGACACTGGGAACATTGAAACTTTTCCATGGCGAGTAACATTAAGAGCGCTTTAATGGCTCTGAAAGCTTGATAAATGATGGGTCGTGGGCAATTAGGTGTCGTGAACAGAATGCAATGTCGAATGAGGAGGTTGAGGAGGCTAATCAAGACGCCACCCCACCCCCATAGCATGGCATGAGCGAAAGAGGTTTAGTTGGGCCTTAGTCTGGGGTAAAATCAGGTCACCTGGGCTAGGCTTCTAGCCGCTCCAATAAATACACGGACCACCAGAGCCAGTGGCTTACTAAGGCTTGCTCCACTCTTGGGATCCCATATATGCACCGCCGGCGGTGCAAATAGAGTTATATAACTTCTGCACCGCCGGCAGTGCAAATAGAGGGTGTTATATAAGCTTTATATTACTATATTAGTAATACCCTTATTTAGTTATAAAATTATAGTTAATTAATATAATTAAAGTATAATAATAATTCCCTGCTTATATAGCTATTTAAAGCACTAATTTTTATTTATTTATAACACCCTAATATGCCCAAGGCTATAATAATTATATCTTGCCTTATTATATTATTATAGCCGCTATTAAGGCTATTATAAACGTAATTATCTTCTCTATAATAGCTTTTTTATAGTTAGAAATAGCTTCTTACTTTTTTTTACTACTATAAAAGCTATTCCTAGCTTATTTAACTTTTTATTAAAGGATTTATAAGTTTTTGCTATTTAATAAGTCCGCAAGAAGGGAAGTATTATATTTAA